>PVJS01004797.1:13091-67306 GCA_004027185.1 Glis glis
ATCATGTCCATTGAGGTGTTTCTCTCTTCAAGTCTTCCTCCCCCCTCCCATCTCCCTCATTTAGGTCCCCTCCTTCACTCCACTAAGGTTTCTCCTTGGTCTGGAGTCCCTCCTGTGGCCCAGTTTCTCCCTAGCTTCTGCATATGAGGGAGAACATCTGACCCTTCACTTTTTGTGACTGACTAATCTCACTTAGCATAATGATCTCCAGTTCTATACATTTCCCTACAAATGACATAATTTTGTTCTATATGGCTGAGTAGAATTTCATTGTGGATATATCCCATAATTTTGTAATCCATTCATATGTTGATGGACACCTAGGCTGGTTCCATAGTTTAGCAATTATGAATTGTGCCGCTATAAACATAGATATGCATGCATTACTTTGGTAGTCTAGTTTCAATTCTTTAGGATAGATACTCAGGAAGTGGTTTTGCTGGGTCATATGGTAGGTTCATTTCCAGTCTTCTGAGGATCCTCCACACTGTTTTCCAAAGTGGTTGCACTAATTTGCAATCACACCAACAGCATATCAGAGTTCCTACCTCTCCACATCCTCGCCAGCACTTATTATTGTTTGTATTTTTAATGATTGCCATTCTAATGGGAGTTAGGTGAAGTCTCAGTGTAGTTTGTTAGATTGTTGGTCCTATGCCCTCTTCAAGTAACTGCAAAGTCTCTGGTCTAATTTCTAGGTCTTTGATTGATCTTGAATTGACTCTTGTGTAGGGTGAGAAAGTGGGGTTTATTTCCATTTTTCTACATATGTATAACCAGTTTTGCCAACACCATTGTTGAAGAGGCTATCTTTTTTCCAGTATATGTTTTTTGGCCCCTTTGTCAAAAATCAATTGGTTCTAAGTGTGTGGATTTGTTTCTGAACCTTCTTCTATTCTGCTCCATTGGTCTATGTGTCTGCTTTCGTGCCAATACCATGCTGTTTTAATTACTATGGCTCGATAGTATAATTTGAAGTCAGGTATTGTGATGCCTCCTGCATGGTTCTTATTGCTGAAAACTATGTTGGCTATTCTGGGTTTTTTGTTGTTCCAAATGAATTTAAAGACTGATTTTTCTATACCTGAGAAGAATAACCATGGTATTTTATGGGGATTCCATTGAATCTGTAGATCACTTTTGGAAGGACGGGCATTTTGATTTTATTTATTCTGACTATCCAAGAGCATGGAAAATCCTTCCACCTCTAAGATCTTTTTTAATTTCTTTCTTTAATGCTTTATAATTTTCATTGTAGAGGTATTTTACCTCCTTGGTTAAATTTATTCCTAAATATCTTATTGTTTAAGTTTTTTTTTTAATTTTAGCTTTTATGTTTTGAGCTTTGGCCCATTTTAAATAAGTTTTTCTTTTTGGTCATGTATTGTAAAGAGCCTACTTTATTCTTTTGGATGTGGACATCCCATTTCCTAAGATCATTTGTTGAAAAGACTCTGCTTCCCCTGTGGAATAATCTTGGTTTCCCTTGTCAAAACTTATCTGGCAATATAAGTAAGGCTTTGTTTTTGAGATTTCTGTTATATTCTAGTGATCAAGATTCCTGTCTTAATTTCTATACCACACTGCTTTGATTATTGTATTTTTGAGGTAAGTTTTGAAGTAAGGAGTTGTGAGAACTCCAAGATTGTTTTTGTTTTAATGAGTATTCCATTTCAGGTCCCTCCATAGCCTATAGGTATCTTAAAATGAATTTTTAGTTTTTCTGCAAAAAAAAAATCTGATCAGTGGGATTTTTACAGGAATTGCATTGAAAAAATAGCTCACTCTAGGGAGTGTTTATGTCCTAACAACAAGTCTTCCAACCTATGAAAATGGGATATTGTTTCATTTATTCGTGTCTATAATTTGTCCCAGCAGCATCTTGTAGTTTTTCAGTGTACAAGTCTTTCATCTTGTCAGTTAAGTATATTTCTGGAAAAGATTTCAGTCTTTTGCCATTGAGTATGATGTTAGCTATGTGATTTTTTATTCATGGTCTTTATTATGTTGAGATTGGTTTGTTCAATTTTTAGTTTGTTGAGGGTTTTTATCATGAAAATGTATGGGATTTTTTCAACTACTTTGGTGAATTAAGTGAGATGGTCATTTTTTCCTTCCCTCCATTAATAAATGAATAATAAAACAGTCCAAGTTTATCATTTTTAAAGAATAATTAAAGCAATATTTTTTAATTTAAAAAGTAAAAAAGCACAGTAAAATTACATGTAACTGATTAATATGTCAATGTCTAAAGTAAATCTAAAATTCTTGTTTGCTTGCCCTTTTTGTTAAGAAAACTTTGTAAGATTATTATTACACAATTCAAATGATTTGTCTGATAATTACCAACAATGATCCACAATTATCTACAGAATAAAGTCAAGCTTTCTTGAATAGCATTCAAATAGCTAATATAGCCCTTTGCCAATATTAACACCATTCCTTTTGTTTCAAATATACATTCCAATTAGCCCACTAGATGAACCCTTCCAATTCATTCTTCACAATAGTGTAAAAATCCTACATATTCTAAGTTTCATGTGCACATTTTATATTATTGTGTCATCATGTACCCTTTCAGTCAAAATGTTTTTAGTATCAGCAACATAATATAATGGGGAATATCAAAAAGAACATATATCTGAAGCTATCTATTGAGACTCAGGTATTAACTACTGAGTTATTATACAGATAGATAGATTTTTATAAGAATTCAATCTATCATTAGAATGATAATGAACTTTGAATTGAGAATCAGTTTTATTTTTAGTGTAATTGAAACCTTTTCAATATGCATTTCTACATAATAATAATTTCTTAGTCCCCAAGCATTTCTTGCTGTGAGAGGATTTTTTATATATTTAAATTGCAATCTAATCTAATTCGGTAGTTCAAATAAATCAATAATTCATAATGTGCCATATTAATTTTTACTTTTATAATGAAATATTTATGTCTTAGCATTTAAATGTGATGTTTCCCCCCAAATTCCAATTTATTCTGTTTGTGTTTTTTAAAGTGCTTCTCAACAAATCCAAATATTATAATTACAATTTAAGTGTATCCACTATTATCTACCTGAAATTATAACTGATACACTAAAGGTAGTATGGTAGTATCTTAAAATGGTTGGCGAAATATGTAGCCTGTGCTAAAACCATAGCAGAAACTCCAACCAAAATATATCTGCTAAATGAATGACTGTTTGAATAAATAAATGAATCTGAAATGAAACTGCTGTAGTTTGAATGTGTCACATCCAACATTCAGGTATTGCCAATGTGATAATATTAAGAGGTATGGCCAATTTCTTTCTTCAGTGTTTTATAATTTTCATTATAGAGGTCTTTTACCTCTTTGGTTCGGTTTATTCCTAGGTATTTGATTGTTTTTGAGGTTATTGTGAATGAAATTGTTTTCTGTATTTCTTTCTCAGTGAATTCATGGTTGACATATAGGAAAGCTACTGATTTAGAAGATGGAAAGATCTCTCCTGCTCTTGGATAGGCAGAATAAATATTATCAAAATGGCCATTCTACTAAAAGTGATCTACAGAGTCAATGCAATCCCTATCAAAATATCAATATCATTCTTCACAGACCTACACAAATTAGCCATAAATTTCATATGGAGAAACAAAAGACCCAGAATAGCCAAAGCAATTCTCAGCAATAAGAACCATGCAGGAGGCATCACAATCCCTGACTTCAAACTATACTACAGAGCTATAGTAATAAAATCAGCATGGTATTGGCACAAAAACAGACACATAGACCAATGGAAAAGAATAGAAGATACAGAAACAAATCCACAAACTTATAGCCAATTGATTTTTGACAAAGGTGCCAGACACATACGTTGGAGAAAAGACAGTCTTTTCAACAAATGGTGTTGGGAAAACTGGTTACCTATCTGTAGAAAAATATAACTAAATCCTTACCTCTCACACTCTGCACAAGAGTCAACTCAAGATGGATCAAAGACCTGGAAGTTAGACCAGAGATTGTGAAATTACTAGAAGGGAGCATAGGTTTAACACTCCCACATATAGACACAGGTAGAAACTTCCTCAACAAGATCCCCAAAGCCCAGGAAACTAAAACAAGAATTAGTAAGTGGAATAGCATTAAACTAGAAAGTTTCTGCACATCAAAGGAAACCCTCAAGAGTCTACAGAGAAAGCCTATGGAATGGGAGAAGATCTTGCAAGCTATTCCTCTGACAGAGGACTAAATATCTAGGATATACAAAGAACTTAAAAGACTGTACACTAAGAAAACAAATAACCCAATCAAGAAATGGGCAACCAAATTGAATAGACACCTCAGGAAAGAAGAGATACAAATGGCCAATAGATGCATGAAAAAATGTTTAACATCATTAGCAATCAGGGAAATGCAAATAAAAACTACTTGAGATTTCATCGAACCCCAATCAGAATGGCAATCATTAAGAAGTCAAACAAAAATAAATGTTGGCGAGGATGTGGGGAAATAGGAACTCTTCTGCACTGTTGGTGGGAGTGCAAACTAGTTCAACTACTATGGAGATCAGTGTGGAGATTCCTCAGAAAACTGGGAATGGATCCACCATATGATCCAGCTATACCACTACTGGGTATCATTCCAAAGGGATTGAAACCAGAGAACTACAGTAATATATGCATACCCATGTTCATAGCAGCACAATTCACAATAGCCAAATTATGGAGCCAACCTAGATGTCCATCAACAGATGAATGGATTACAAAACTATGGGAAATACACACAATGGAATTCTACTCAGTGATAAAGAAGAACAAAATAATATCATTTACAAAAAAATGGAAGGACCTGGAGAACATTGTTAAGTGAGGTCAGCCAATTACAGAAAGAGTCAGATAATATTTTCTCTATGTGCAAGCTAGGGTGTAGTTGTGATACAAGAAGGACTCCAGACAATGGTGGAGAAGCCTCAGTGGAGCCAGGGAAATAGTCTAAGGAAAGGGGAAGAACGAAGTTCATTAATAGAATGACTATTATCGACCATGTGTACATATGAGAATATATCAAAGTCAATCACAGTACTCTGTATTGGGGGGAGGGGAACGGGGAATCGGGGCGGGGGCACCAAGTGCTGTGTGCATGTATGTTACTGTCAACTTGATTTTCATTGTGATGTGAGACTATAATGTACCAATAAAAGCACATTTAAAAAATAAAGAGGAGTGGCCATTAAGAGGTAATTAGCCATGAAGGGCCCATCGCGTGAATGGTATGAAGGGCATCATGAAAAGAAGACTCACATAGAATTTGGCTTGCTTTTCATTCTGTGTTCTGCCAAGTGAGGACTCAGCAAGAAGACTCTTACAAAGCAACAAATGCTAGAACCTTGCTCTTAGACTTTCCAGCCTCCAGAACTGTGAGAAAAAATATTTTGTTATTTATAGGTTTATGGTACTTATGGTTTATGGTATTCTGTTAAAATACTACAAAAGAGAACATAACAGAAATAAAATTATTTTGGGGATTATGAATTTTATTTGGTAACCACAAATTATAGAATTTGTATTTATATCTGTGACATTTAAAATGAACCAAATCTATTTTCTCCTTTGTCCAAATCAAGATATAAAGTCTGGAAAGGTTAAGGTATGTGTTCTGATCATAGTTTCAGGACTCTGATCTTCAAAATTTAAACCGAGTGTATTTCAAGTGTCAGTATAAAAAATTAAATGCTCTCTTCCACCCTACCCACAGTTCCATGTTATGGAAATTTTATTCCTGTTAGAGTGCAGGTGGCTGTAACCAAGAAAACTAAGGTTCCCTCTCTTTCTCCACTTTCCAGTCTAGGACTATAGATCCTATCCAATTGGGGCAGACAAGATTTTTCTCCTCTCCCACAAGCCCCAAGCTGGCAATGCTCTACTCCAGACAGGTACAACTCAAAGACCCAGGCTCCCTTCTCCCACCCAACTCTTAGACATGAAGCAGAATCCCAGATCCAGGTGCAAGAGGATAAGATAAGGAAATAATGGCCCAGCCCACTCATGGAGCAGGGGGGTCACTACCACCTACCCCAGAGCTTGCTGGTAGATAGTGGTATCTCTCTGGGTGAAGTCAGCTGCTGTCCTTAATTCCAGCTCCTGAGAAGTGGCCCAGAGAATCTACCCAATTGGAGGCAGACCACCAGGACAAGGTCCTCCCAGCTCTCCCGGAAGAAATTTATTTGGTTCACAATTTGGAAAATTGCATGTCTGAGAGCTATATTGGAACAAATGCAGACATTGGCGAAGAGCAATTCAGAGGGTGCAGGCATCTAGAGGCTATTTAAAGCAACACGCAAAAATAGTAGAGAACCCAAACGCTTACCAGAGAAAAGCAGAGGAAGCACTATCCAGAGATTACATTCAAGCTTGGAGTTTAGAATTTGGTGTACATTTTAAGCTGCACCTGCTCAACATCAATTAGAGAAGGATGGGGAGAAGACTTGAAATCCTTCTCAAAACTGCCTATGTTTCCACCAACAAAGGCAGAAATTCAGTAGCTCTAGGGGCTTAGGCAAAACCTCTGGCTAAATGCTGGCTGCAGAATAAGCCACAAGTAATCCAGAGGCGACTTCCAGGAAGCCAGATTTTAAAAACATAACTATGCTTTTCCCTGTCCTGTGTCCCCAGCTGTAGGAATGCCCAGGTCTATACTCTCACAAAGGTGACAGAGAGAGGAACTCCAAGACGGAGGGCATGACCAAAGAGGGATGAAGTAATCAAATCAGTAAATAAATCTTTGAATTAATGATAGCAACCTCTCAATCACACATATACATCCAAACAAGGAAGGAGGGATAAAATGGATGGCGTGAAGTAATGATTCTACTTTAGACCCTTCTCCAACAGGGCATTAATTTACATTGCCCCTTTCAAATTAAAACTTTGAAAATACCTATATGAATGTGAAGCTCACATCTATGCTTTTCAACATGTGCAAATCCAAAGCCTCCTGTAGTTGGTATAAAATACTCCAGATGAGATACTTGTGGTAATGTGCTGTGCTTCTTTTTTTATATTCATTTCTTGGTGCATTGTATTTTTCATTTTGATACACATCAGGGTAGCAGCATCATACATGCACACATTGCTCATTTAGCCCTCCCTCAAACCCCATCCAAGTCCCCCCCCCTTCCCTCCCTTTCGTGCTCCGCATAGTGATTGAGTTTTACAAGTTTGTGTATATACATCATGTGCTATAGTGTGTTTCCCTCCACCCCCCTCCCAACTCCCTCAGTTAGGTCACCTTCTTTGTTCATCTAAAGTTTTCTTCTTTGTCGGGAGTCCCTTCTAAGTCCCATTCTATCTAGCTTCCACATGTGTAAAGAACTTTTTCACAGCAAGAAATCCCTCAGACAATCTGAGACCACAATGTGCATGCAGCCCCTGCTCTGACAAGCTAAACTCTAAAAATTCCGAACTTCAAAATTACATAAAAATAATTTAATGTTAGTTAACAATTGTTTTATTTATTTCGAATTAGTTTTTGTAATAAATGACTAGGCTAACATTATCTATATGCTATTTTATTGTCACAACTTTATTCAAATAAAAGCATCACCACACTATTTGATGAGCCATATAGTGTATTATTTAATGTACTATAGAATGCATTATAATACTGTTACTTCAGTCCCAACCTTAATTCTCTCAGCTACTGACAGAGTAAACTGTGGCAAGTTACGTAAACACCATCAAGCCCTCGTCACCAGTAAAACTGAAACTTTTCTGCCTTATTTGGCTTTTGCATTAACTGGCATAATATATAGAAAACACTTGAAAGACTACTTGACATATACTAAGAGTGCAATATTTCTTAGCTTTTGTTAAAAGTAAAAATGTATTGTTCTTTACTCAGTTAAGTGATGACAACAAAATAATAATTATATTACTCTCTATCTAAATCCATCACCTAAATCTTTGCCTGGATATAAGAATAGAAGGCTGACATATTTCTACAAGATTTATTGGATTCAAAATTTAAATCTGAGGTTTTAATTTATTGTAGTGCTGGAAGTTAGCTAGCTTCAAATTTGAATGGTGCCCACTGAAATAAAAGGAAATGAAGGTTTAATATACAGGTTCATAGTCTATGACTCATAATCACAAGCATATACCTATTTTCTCAACTTCTCTTTAAACCGTTTGATTATTTTTGTACTTGAATAGTTGAACTTCCTTCCAAATGCAAGGATCTATATTTTAGAAAAAGCAACCATCACCCTTTTGCCAACCAACAATTCAGATTCTTTAGTGTTTTTCCAGGCATTCATTTCAGCTGTCTTGATACCATTTTGCTTTCTTAACAAGAATATCTGTTTGACTATAAGCTCATTCTGTAAAACTAACACATTAAGAATCCCTATTAAGCATATTGAAAAGTTTTTGAAAATGAAGTATATATTCATTTTAGATCAGTTCATAATGTACAATATGCTCATGAAACCAAAAACTTTTAGATTTATATAAACAAATTCTGAGTCTCTCTAGTCTCTTATTACAAACCTGCATACAATGGCAATTTCTAGTATCGGGCTTTTTCACAGGTCCAAAAGGCATTTCCACAGTGAGCTCTTCTAAAGGAAAATACAGTAACATCATACTCTCAACTGTTTTATGCTATTGCTTTCTAACTACTTTTTTTTAAGTACACAAATATGCAGAGATGTGGTGGGAAATGTTACCAGACCCTGTGGGAAAAAATAGCCTTGGTTGGTATAACGTGCCATTTTTATGATGTAACTTCTCCCATGATAGCTTATTTCTCCCCACCAATAGGATGCAAGGAGTGGAGAAAGCCACACAGAAGGGATGTCCACGATACCTCTCCTAAGCAGTGGAGAGCAGTCAGCTCAAACATACCACTGCGGGGGAATATTACGTAGTCACATTCATTGCAGTGCCTGTCCGAGAATTTCTTTGCGCAGTGCAGCAAAATGCTGGGGTGGGACCAGAGAAGCCATGGTTTAACTGACTGTCAATTATTTATGCCAGACATATTTCATTTATTTTATGTGAAGTCTTTAACATCCCATCTACTCTGGCTGTAAAGTGACCAGAACATTACAATAGATATTCACCAAATACTTTTGCAGTGTTTCTCACAGACAGTATTTCCAACTGACTCTTTTAGCAAGATGACTAATCCTAAGAAAGTTAATATAGTCATTGTAAAGATAGACTCCATGGAACATAGGGTCTATATTGAAGCATTTCCAAATAGCAAATGAGTTCTTATCTATTTTACATATTCAGGTTCCTTTCAGGGAATTCTTCAGACAAAAAGAGAAAGAAAGAAAAAAGAAAGAAAGAAAGGAAGAAAGAAAGAAAGAATCTATTGATATATATATACATATATATGGCATGTGTGTGTATGTGAGAGTGTGTAACACAGTTGAGAAAACACAAAATTTGAAATTGGATGTATGCCAATTCCCGGATGTGACAACATGTGACTTCATCCCACAGGTCTGACCCTTCTAGAAGTCCCTGAGGAGTTTATAGAATTGGACTGCAGGATATTTACTGCAAAGCAACAGATTTTAGTTAGACATTTTTAAGAGGTGCTACCACTTCCAAGTGATTACTAGACTACTGGGAGTTTATCATGTTAATTCAAAAGAGTTGCTGAACAGCTCAAATTTGATTTCTCTAACTCTAGAGCCACAGTTAAGACTGTCTCTATGTGCATTTAATTACCTTTAACCATATAATGGTACTAAATTTCTGCTAGTTCTTCTCCAGGGGAAAGTTCTTTTTCTTTAGTCAATTCCATATTCCCATAAAATCAAAAACAAACATACAAAAACAAATCTTATCCTGTTGTCCTACTTTTCTTTAAATTACATTTCCTACTTTACCAGTAAATTTCAAGGTCTTTATTGCATTCTGATTTAGTCTATTCACCTCCTTCACCCTCAAAGTTTCTGTTTTCTTTAACCAAATACTTTTGTTCTCAAGCTATTTCACAAAAGGAAAATTAGTTTGCCAAACCCTGTGTCAGTCTTTTTTTTATTTCATTAATTCAACAACAAACTTGTAGGGTTTTATGAGTGTTGAATGAGTTCATGCATGTGAAACAGAACAGCACTTGATACAGAGAAAAGACAATGAATGTTAGTTATTACTAGTACATAATTATTGAGTTTCTATGACATTATGTTCTCTACCAAAGGTGGCATTGGTGGCACTTGATGAAATAGACACACATTGCTCTTAAAAATACTGACATTATAAAATGAGAGGAACTGAACAGAAAATCGCTTATGAGACCCATGATGTTGTCATAGAAAACAGAACTTTAACAATTAAGGAACTATTTCTCGAGAGAAGAGGAATCTAACTGGTGTTCTTAGTGAATATTGAGAATCTGTCAATTCATATTATTCCAAAGATATGTTCTATTAAGAAATTTACCAGGTATTATAAATATAATATTTATTAGTGTTGTTTATAATGGATGTAAATTAAAAGAACATCTGGTAGTTCAACACATTGTTGTACTAAAAGAACAAGACTCATAGCATCCAAGTAATATGTCTGAGTTTTCTGTTAAATTTCAAATAATTTATTATTAGAAGACAAGCATACTTCACTCATTGATAAAGGAGAAGTCAATATTGGAACTTTTGGGCAAAAATTACTCATCAGAATTCTTGCAGCATTACTAGCTTATGAAGGAAAATAGCCAGCAAAAAAAAAAATAGAAATATTGATTCATTCAAAAATATTTTCAGGGCAAAAATATAGGTGCTGCAATTCATGTAGCAAAATAAAAAACAAAACTCTTTGTTCTGACTATTTATATTCACATAGAAGAGGCCAAATAATAAAACTATGACACCGAGAATAAATAGTAAGCCAGATGATGATAAGTGCTTTGGGAAAATAAGATAAATAGGGTGCATAGAGAATGCTTCAGTACTTTTGTTTGTTTTTTTTTCTGTTTTTTAATTAATTTTTTGGTACTGGGAATCAAAACAAAGGGCATTTTACCTCTGAACTATTTCCCCCTGACCCTTTTTAGTTTGAAACAGGGCTTCACTAAGTTGATGAGGGTCTTGCTGAGGCTGGCTTTGATCTGCGATCCTCCCATCTCAGCCTCCCATTACAGGGATTAGAGGCATGCACCACCACACTTGGCTTGTTTTGTTTTTAAACAAAACACTTTTTCTGATCACTTTTAGGGTGATCAGAGATCTCAAAGACATGAGTGAATCAACCACTTGCATGTGTGGAGTTTCAAGGTAGAAGGAAGATCAAGGCAAATACAATGTTTATAATAATCTTGGACTTAATTGAGTAACAGGAATGAATTGATTTTTGACATAGTAAAGTGAAATAAAAATGGAGAGTCAAGGAGATGAGAATACTTGGAACAGAATCTGGTAGCTCTGTTGGTAAACATGTAGATATGAACTCTCAATGAGATGGGAAGCCCTTAGAAGCTTTGAAGAAGAGTGTGATACTATTTCGCTTGCTTTGCCAAAGTATTATTCTGGCTGTTGGGTAGTTAATAGCCTATGGGAACAAAAGAGGTGACGAAGGAGGAGAAGGAGGAGTAAAAGGAGAAGGAAGGAAAGGAAAAGAAGGAGGATGAAATAAGAAAGAAGAGAAGGAGAATTCATGAGACTATGCCAAAATCCAAGGGGAAATGGAAAGTTGCAGCAATGGAGGTATGAAGGAGTGAACTGGATATAATTTGATTCTAAATTATCTATGAGATAATATAATCAAATATGACCAAAGGGTGTATATTTTGAAGAAATGAATACTGGGTTTTCTTTTGCTGAGATTATGAGCGATGGAAATTTTGAAAAGATGATTAAGAGTTTCAGATTCAGGGCTTGTAATCCCAGTACTTTGGTAGGCGGAGACCGGAGGATTCGGGTTTGCGGCCAACCTCAGCGCGCGCATGCACATGCTATCTCTCTCTCTCTCTTTCTCTCTCTCTCTCTCTCTGTCTCTCTCTCTCTCTACTTAGTGAGGCCCTTCGCAACTTCGTGAGACCCGGTTTCAAAATAAAGCATAAAAAAAATAGGGCCGGGGGCGTAGCGCGGAGGTAGAACACCCCTGCATTCAATCCCCGGTACCGCAAAAAAAAAAAAAAAAAAAAAGAGTTTCACATTCAATATACTGAGATTGAGACAGTTTTCATATAGTAAAGGAAAATAAGCATTGAGGTTAGGAATAATGTCAAGAATGGAGATATATTTTGTTGTTTTTAGCAAATTGACATAATTTCAAGCCATAAGACTGTATAAAATAATCTAAGAAGAGAGACAGATATAAAAGAAAAGGGCTCTGAATATGGAGCCTTTGGAGTTCTTGTGATGGTTAATTTTATGTGTCAACTTGATTGGGTTATGGAATATCCAGACAGCTGTCCTCAAACCTCCAGTCCTCCTGTCTCAGCCTCCCAAGTACTGGAATTACAGGTGTGTGCCAAAACGGTCGGCTTGATTTTTAAATAGTTAATAAAAACATTTGAGTGATTGAAAATCTGAGATTAAAACCTTCCATTATTATTTGACAAACAGAAATAGAAAAACATTACCTAGGGAACAATGTAAATAAATTGGGAATTACATTGAGTTAGTATATTGAATTAATCACAACAAAAATATTTTCTCTTCTAGAAGATTGATTTTCTTGCAAAATCTCGGATTAGTGTTGGTATTAAATGTTGCTACTGAATTATTTCAAACTATTTTGGCTTCAATGTTGAAGAATAAAAAGGCAACAATTCAGGAGCTTTAAAATGTTTTAGATTAACTCTATTTAATTAGGTTTAATATATCAGTGTTCGAAGCTTAGTTTATGTTACTAGATGCCTGGAAGGAAATGAAAACAGATTACTTCCACTTTCCTTGCTATATTTGATTTAAAAATAAATATTACTCAATGAATGAAGGCATTTCAGTTTTAAAAAGCATATGAGTATTTCACTTTTTCTATATTTAGTAGGATTTTGTTTAAGCTAATAAAGCGAACTGTCATTGATTAACATTTTAATCACTGCAGGTATTTCTGGTAATTGCATGTTTTCAATGCTGCCACGTATTCTTCCTAAAAGATTCTGAGTCATAAATATTCAATCACTTGTACTCGTTTTTTATCATAAAAGCATCAATACCTATGTTATTTATAGGAAAAGTAATATAATTACAACTACAGCTTTGAAATTTAAATGCCTTCAATTACTATTATTGGCACGTGGCAGTATGACTAGATAGTTCTAGAAAACTAGGGTATAAAGAGAAAAAGGAAATTCAAAATGCAGGATAGAGCATTCCATCAGGCTCACCGAAAAATTCCACCTATTTTTTTTTAACTTATCAAGAAAATTTGAAATGAATCAGAAAACAATTTGTATATGGATTTAATCAGGGTGGTCTGTAAAACATGCAATTCTTTAAAAAAAAGACCCTTTGTCTTAAGGCTGCTTCTCTGTTATTATAGTAGTTGCAAAATTAGTGGAATAGCTGGGTTAGGAATTTGGTGACCCCAGAAAAGTGGTTTCATCACGGGAACAAAAGAAATGCCCTCAGCTATTCTGGATCAGTTGGCGACTGTGTGGTTCAGAAATCCTTCTTTTAAGTGACTATCCTGAGTGAATTTGATTCAGACATCGATGATTATTTTTGGGGGGAAACACTGTTCTACAAGAATTCCTTGCTTTATTTCATTTTGCTTTATTTTTTTTCATTTCAATGACCTCTTCGGAGATATGCCTTCAAGTTTGGTGTAAAATTGTTTTCAACACTAAGATTTTGTTTTTGTTTTCAAGATTGTCTCCTATTTTGCTCCAGTGGAGCAAGTTCCTGGGTGATTGTGTGTGTGTGTGTGTGTGTGTGTGTGTGTGTGTGTGTGTGTGTGTGTATGTGTGTAACCAAAAAGGAAAACAAGGAAAAGACAAGCCGTAGGGTGCTCCTTAATTTTCTCAGATTGTCTGCAGCTTTGGGTTATCTCTCCCAGGTGTAAGTAGAGCTTTTGAGGCAGGCAGAGGACCTGAGAAAGAAAAGGGTTAAAAGCTAGGGAGAATAGGGCATAGGAGGGACTCCAGACAAAGATACAGAAAACCCTAGATGAATAAAGAAGGCGACCTAATTGAGGGAGATGGGTAGGGGGGATGAGGGAAGCACCCTAATGCTCAGGATGTACATACACAAACTTATCAAAGTCAACTACTGTGCTGAGCACAAGAAGGAGGGAGGGGAAGGGAATGGAGGTGGGAATTGGGGGAGGGAATGGGGGTGGGAATTGGGGGAGGGCTAATTGATCGATGTGTGCATGTATACTTCTACCACCCTGAAACCCATCAAGATGCATGATGACAATGCACCAATAAATAAATAAATAAAAGAAAGCATAAATAAAATGATACAAAACTAAAAAAAAAGGCCATCTGTATAAAAAACAGAAATAGGCAAGGTTAATACAGTGATAACAGTGCGAGTTACTACAAAACTCCAACCTCAAGATTAATCAAAGGAAAAGAGGATGGGGGGTAGAGAGTGGCACCACATTAGAAGGTCCCACAGACCTTCAGGATAGAGATTCAAATTAAGGACTGAAACTGGGCAAAAGACATTGGGTCCCCAAGGTACCAAGATTCAGTTTCATTATTCCAATTAAAATAGTATGTTTCTTGTTTTATGCTTCATTTGTCTGCTAAATACAAGTGGAACAACATTGGCTCTCTTGATTAGTAAATTTTATTTCCCCTCTTTCTATGCTCTAAGGAAAGAAGTCACTATATGCAGGGCACATTAAAAGAGTGAGTATCCTGCTCCCACTCATTTCTGGTGGATCTCTACACAGTATGAAATTCTTCTGCACAGGGAGTTTGTCACTTCTCTCTCTCTCTTACTGTTTTATTCAATCCTTCATTTAAGCATGCATTAAAGAATATTTATATTTTGACTTATATTTCAACACTTGCCTCTTTTATTTTTGTCTAAATTGTTCCCTCTTTGGTCACTAGAAACTCTTTTAGTTGGTCCCACAACCACTTTGACATATTCTCATGTAGCTTTGTCCACTGATTGGCTTTTCATGCTTGCTTGCTTTCTGGCATTGCAAGAGTCCAGCTTCATCCTCTACATTTCTTGCTCCAGTTCTAGAATCAACCATTTCTCCAAGGAATTCTGGTTTCTTTTATTGGAAAATAGTATTAGATACCAATGTCTGAGCACAAGATACACTTATTGCTACTGTGTATTATTGCTTCAAGCACTTAGCTGCTAGAGCAAGGAAATACATGAATATCTACCACCCATCTATATACATATAGATATAAATATTTTTCTGGGCATGGTGGCACACACTTGTAATCCCAGTACTTGGGAGGCTGAGACAAGAGGATCACAAGTTCAAAGCCAGTCTTGGCAATTTAGCGAGGCTCTCAGCAACTTTGTGAGACTCTGTTTCCAGATAAAAATGTAAAGAAAATAGGACTGGGGTGTAGCTTGAAGGTAGAATGCCCCTGTGTTCCATCCCCAGCACTAAATAAATAAATAAATAAATAAATAAATAAATAAATAAATAAATATTTTTAACACAACTTTTCATATCCGTATATACTAAACATGAGTATGTACTAATGTCTCTGACTCTAACCCATTAATAAATGGACCATTCTAGCAATCTCTCCTTGATTATCTGTAAATCTTTCTAAAAGTAAGAAACCCATATTCTACCATTTGCCATCCATTAACATAAATACTCAATTTCAAAAAAAAATTGTATAATCAAAAAAAAAGTGTGTTACTCTAGGGTATAAGGAAAGAGCCATATTCATGGAATCATTTAAAAGACCCCCACCTAATTACATTATAATTTAAAAACTTCTGTTTTTGGACCCACCAAAGAGATATGTCACTGATGCCCAAAAGCAATGGACTCCAATGGAGTCCTTATAAGATGTTATGAAAATAAACCTATCCCCCTTGAGGTTTTGCAGGTCTAGGATCATAGAACATCTAAAGAAAAACATGATGCTTGATTTACAGACGGCTCTGTCAACCTTGTGAAAACAAGAGACAGATAGCTGTGGATAATCCTTATAATAAGCAAATTTAGTACCGATGGACAGGGTGATAGTAGTTGATATGCTAAATTGTATGATGTGCTTATTTTTGTATTTTATGTAGAGTGAAATAATTATTTTATTGCAATCAGCAGGTATTTGTCAACTATACCTGAGATGCCATCAAGGGAGTAGCTAAACTAGAAGCCACCAGTAGGAGGATCTAGGAAAATCATTTAGCTCTACATATGAATTAGCTGAGGATGCTGGAGGCGATGACAGCTTTGAGAGCAAAAATTACCATATGCTAACAGAATTTGAAGAAAAGAGTAGTAGCGTATTAAAAAAGGAGGGAGGAATTGTGAGAATATAATTAAATATTTTCTATCAAATAAATAACTTGACTTAAGCTCCATTTTGTAAAACTGCCATTGTGTAACCTTGTGTGTGCTTATATATTTTTGGAAGATAGCATTTCCTGGAAACTGTAAGTGCCACCGCCTCCCCTGGCATCCCCTTTAGCCAATGGCATAAAGATTGTGCAGCTAAGGCTCCCACCAAAAGGAGCTCAGCACACCAGCCTCGCCTTGAAAAGAAGGGACCAAGCAAGTTTCCACCATGTTGTTCCTGCCACTTTACGGGTGGCAGGATCCCTTTATGCAGAAAGTAAACTCTTTTTGCAGAGCCAAAAAAATGTTGTAGTCACGCCATAATTATTAACCCGTCCTGCATGGTAACAACCGTCAATGAGAAAATAGTGTGTATGTGCAGATCCTGTAACATAAGACTTATAGGCTCCACCTCTTTTCTAAGTTATTTAGACAATCACCTTTGTATCCACCAACTTCATTTAGGTTGTTTCATATATTTGCATTAAAATTCAATTTTTTATCAAAATATGTATTCCATCTAGGATAATCTGATCTCCTAAAATGTTGTCTTAGCTTGCATAGATTAAAGTTTACTCCTTGTTGTGCAATATTATGGATATTCACAAATGAATAACATAATTTATCCAACATTTTCATATCAGACAGAATAATCTCAATACCCTATGAAACCTCTGTGTGTCACTTATTCATGCACTTCCTCCTGAGTCATATGTATTTACGGTAACTCATTTTTTTCTTTGGCACTGGGAATTGAACCCAGGGGCACTCTACCTCCGAGCTACACCCACAGCCCTATTTTTATTCTTTATTTTGAAACAGGGTCTCACTAAGTTGCGGAGGGCCTAAGAAGCTGAGGCTGGCCGTGAACCCAGATCCTCCTGTCTCAGCCTCCCAAGTACTGGGATGACAAGCATGTGCCACCATGCCTGGCAGTAACCCACATTTTCTTGTTGCTTGATAGCTTTTTAAATTTCTGAATAACATTCCATTGTATGAATATATCATAATTTATTTATCTATCCACCAATAGAAGGACTTTTTGGTTGCTTTCATTATTTTCCTTTATGAGTACAGATTCTGGAAATGCTCGTATGCAGATTTTTTATGGACATCGTTTTAAATCACTTGTGTAAATAGCTATGCTACCCTCATAAAAAGAATTAGAAAAATTATTCTCTCAGCTTCTATTTTCTGAAAGACATTGTAGAGAATTGGTGTCATTTCTTCTTTGGTAGTTGGTACTGTTCAGTAAAAACATCTGTGATTTATTTTTAGGGAGGTCATAAATTCATGACTCAACTTCTTTAATAACTGTAGAGTTATTAAAATTGTCTATTTCTTGTTGCATACGTTTTGGTATATGTGTCTTTCAAGAAAGTGCTGCATTCCATCTAAGTTATCAAATGTGTGTACATAGTATTGTTCTCGCTCTCCTCAGCATCCAGGGGATCAGTAATCATGACCCATCTTTCATTTTCAATATTGGTAAATTTTGCATCATTTTATTCTTGGTTAGTCTGGGAACACATTTTATTAATTTTATTGATCTTTTTGAGACACAAGCATTTCATTTTATGAATTTTAGTGATCTCTTTTTTGTTTTCAAATACCAATTTTTACTCACACTACATATTTTAAAATTTATACTCTTCTTACTTTATGCATATGTTAATCTTTTTTATCTAGTTTTCTATGGTGTATATGTATTTTTAATGTAGTGATCACCTATTTTTCAAATTTTGTAAATTACTTTGACACTGGTTGTCAGAAGCTTATACTAGTTTCCTTGCTTTTAAGTTAAATCAGAATTAAATGTATCTATCTATCTATCTATCTATCTGACATGTGTGGTCAGAATTTAACTAAATTCAATTGTATGGTTAAATGTATTTTTCTGAAAATACAAGATAGCAAGATTTAATACTCTCTGGTATAATTGATGATGCTGCAATGTCTGTATATCTTAATCAAGTATTTACTAGGAATAAAAGGGAACATTTTTGACAGATTTCAGAAAATCAGATTTCAGAGGTTGAAGCAATTATGAGCTAAGGAAGAATAAAATCTTGAAATATAGATCCTGAAAAATTTAGACATGTGATTCGTTCTTATATTTCTAAAGGAATGGCTTATTCCTACCCTTACTAATTTAAAGAAATGATTTTTAAAACATCACATCTCTTTAACATCATGTAGCTTTAAAAAGTTACTTTCTCTCTTGGAGTAAGTGTGAATTTTAAAACTGGCGTGGAAGAGGAAGGCCTAGACAGGGTAACGAGTTCATTTCCCTATTATGATTTTTAATTTTCTGATGTCATCAACTCGCTATTCAGGCACCTATTTAATCCCTTTAGAACTTTTTGTTCTTATTATCTGAGTGCCCAAAAATTTAACCTGGAAATGTTAGTTTGAATCTTTATATAAATTGCTTTATCAGAGATTATAACCTTATATCCTCCTGAAGGAAACAGAAATTGAAAGCTGAGATCCTGAATTAGTGATACCTTCCCTGAAGACTCTCCAGTGTGAAATGGCTCATGAGGGCTCATGTTATGGATTTTATTCTTTTCATGTCTACTTTGATTCTAGATAGTGCAGAATAAGGGTTATATGCATGATTTTTATCTCTCTTCTCTGCCAATTTAAAACCAGAACAATTATCCTTTCCTATGCAAGATGCAGAAATATAAAATATATCTATTAAGTAGAATTGTTAATAATAAGAAAAGAAAATATGGACTTTATAAGATCACATAGTGTCATCAAAATTGTGTGTTTTTACCAAGGTAAATAAAGGAGGAAATATATAATTTCTGATAGAGAAATCTGCAACCTTCAATGCACCATTGTTAATAAGGACATCTGCTAAGGTACATACACTTTCAGAGAAACTAGGGAAAGTTTTGAAGACTATATTTAGAGGAGATGGAAATGACTGTCAAATTCTAATCTCGAATTTTCTATCTGCCTAATAAGATTATACGTATGAGGTAGAAAACTAGCTCACAACTTTAGATTTGATGTTTTTTTTCCCTCTGGCTGTCTTCCTTACCATGTGGGTATTTCCATTAGGGTCCAGTGATTTGCCCAGCTCAGATCCTAATAACAAGAATACCAATGACAGTTTTGAAAAGGATTAACTGAGTCAGTCATCATTCCATTTCTTGCCTCCACTTTTCCCCAGCTCTTGTAAAAGGGATCTCTGAGATGCAACAAAAATTGTCTCTGGAAACATAGGATTAAAAAAAAAGAGGCGCATTGCCTAGGGCCCTGTTTGTAATTGTAGAAAATAGATTTATGTGTTATATTTTTCAATTCATAGTAAAAAGAATATTGCAGTTGATATTCAGTTCTTCAAAGGAGTAGTTGTCTAAGCATGTGCATACTTACTGAGGGAAGATTCTTGTGTTGGTAAAAGAGGATTCAGTAGAATTTTATCATTGCTTTGGCTTTGTCTGCAAGATCAGTGATCCAAGTAATTCCTGGATTATTTTGCTCCTTAGTCAGTAATGCGTGTGGCAATATCACTGTGCCACTTTGCAGAACCGGTCATGCTAAATCTGTTTGTTTTTCCTCCCATGAAAACTCTAGAAAATCCCTTACTTTTTCTCAGTCCCTCATGTGTTAAATAAGCATTTATTCACTAAGTCAAAAGATTGATTTTATTTCTGATTAAATTTATTCAATTTGAACCCAAGATAAAAGAGAAATCCAAATAGTACTAATTTTGGACTTCAGTACTGCAGAACTATGAAAGAATCAAGTTCTGTTGATTTTAGTTACCAAATTGTTGTAATTTTCACTACAGCTATTGGAAATTAACATACCTTTCTATTCACTTTCAGTATTCTATCCTGATTGCTTAAAGAATACATAATGCTTCTTTGACTTAAGGAGTTCATAATTATTCATACTTTTACACAATGAAATCTTCTGTGGTATTGTTAATTATTTAAATTATGTAAATATGTAATTAATTTCTTAGATTCTTAGAGGCTCACAGAAGGATATTACTATATTAATTTATATTTGCTTTCTTTCATTCTTCATTTCGTGAATCGCCATGGTTTCGTTTGACTGTACCTTTCCTTTGGATTTTATTTTGTCATAGGACTTTGGTGGGTGAATTCTTTCAATTCTTGTTTGCCATAAAATGTCTTAAGTTGTATTTTATTCTTGAGAATTGCTGTTACCGGGCTTCAGAATCTAGTTTATCATATAATTTATTTAAGCATTTACAAGACATCCCATTTGGTTCATAGTTTCCACTATTTTTGTTAGGAAGTCATCTATATCCACCCCTTCCTCCTTTGAAGGATCTTTCTTCTCTGGATACTTTAAGGATTTTCTACTTGTGTTTAGTGTACTATGTTTTAACTATTGTTCCTTTATGTCACACACACAGTGCTTCTTGATGCTGTATATTGATGTCATTTGCCAACTTTGAAAAACTCCCACACATTAATATTACTTACATTAATTACTTTTCTTCCTATTATCTCTCAGATCTTCTTGTAGCACACTGAATATATGTTAAGAATTTGCTCCAAGCCGGGCTTGGTGGCGCATGCTTGTAATCCCAATACTTTGGGAGGCGGAGACTGGAGGATCCGGGTTCCCGGCCAGCCTCAGCTCTCTCTCTCTCTCTCTCTCCCTGTGTCTCTCTCTCTCTCTCTACTTAGTGAGGCCCTCCGCAACTTCATGAGACCCGGTTTCAAAATAAAGTATAAAAAAATAGAGCCGGGGGGTGTAGCGTGGAGGTAGAACGCCCCTGGGTTCAATCCCCTGTACCACAAAAAAAAAAAAAAAAATTAAAAAAAAAGAATTTGCCCCATATTCCATATATATGCATATATCTTAGTTAAATTGTATCTGTTTTAATCTGCTTCCTTGTGAAATATTTTATGCCACTCTGCTATCATGTTGATTTATTACTAAAATAATATTTTGAGTCCACAATTTAAGGTACTGTACTTGTCAATATGGAAACTTGATTTTCCAAGTATTGTCTAATTATCTCCTGAAACTCTCTATTTATCACCTCATTTCAATATCTTACTGATCACAGATTTTTAAAACTATACTTTCATTGATGCATTGTAATTATACATCATAATAAAGTTCAGAGGGCTAGGGACACACCTGCACAGAGCACTTGGTGAGCTTCCCTCTGGGTCCTAACACACTCCATCCCTTCCCTGTCTATTTTAAAATCTCTATTCTGAAAACCATATTTTTGTCTATTCTGTTTCATCTTCATATATTTATATCACCTATTAATTTTCTTGGTTATCAGTCATGTCTGCCCATCTGTTGATATATCTGGTTATTTTATTTAATTTTAGAATAAAGTATAAGCTATGGTTTATAGAAAAATGAAAGGGAACATTTAAGATTATGAATAAGGTTATTTTTATCAGGTAAGGTTTGGGTATGCGTCTGAGAATGCAGCTAGAGGAAAGAGGTCCCATTAGAGAATTAGCATAATTAATTCCAGGTTTTGATTTTACTGATGGTCATATTTTCCTGGTTCATTCTTGTTTCCATAGTAGAGACTTTTCTAGTGTTGCAGATGGAAGTTCAGTGTGTTATCAGTGTTCCCACTCCATGGCGAGTTGCAAAATCCAATATGTGCCTAAGATACTGATACAAGGTCTGCTCAGAACCTCAATCTCTCAGTCAGAAGCAGTGTCTATTCAGGGTTGTAGCTTACCAGATATTTTTATTTTTATTTTTAACTAAGTATTTATTTTTTATAAGTACCCAATTTAAGCAGAAAAATGCTATTGAATGTCAGACTTACTCTACTGCATACCCTTCCTTCTGGGATTTTGTTTGCTCACAATATTAATACCTTCTTTTTAATTTCATCAAATAAGTTTCCTGACATCAATATCAATACAGAAGGAGAGAAAGCAAAAGACTAGGTTTTTTTTTTTTCTGTGCATGTTAGTCAGTAATAGAGTAACTTTCTATCCCTGGAAAAAAAGAAATGCAAATATATTCTTCTAAACATATAAGCTTCAATTCTGGAATTGTAAAGAATAAAAGTTAAACTTTCCAGCATCAATGTCATAAAATATGAAGCATCTATATATTTAGTACTTCTTTTCCTCTGTAAATATTGTCTTATTGAATAAATAGACCTTTGAGAAGCAAGGTCTTTTAAATCATGAATTTATATGGTAAATAATTACTGGGCAATCAGAATGGACTAACCTTTGCACAGTGTTCTCAATAGGACTCTGTCTTAGTGGACTATTTTGCATGCTGTTAGAATAGGGGTGGACAGATTAAATCCCTAGACTATATTTAACCTGAAACCCGTTTCAGTATTGCATGTGAGATAAGAATTGTTTTAACATTTCAACATTTGAAAACAAATCAGAAGAATCAAGTTGGTATGTGAAAGTATATGACATTCAAATTTTAATACCCATAAAGTTTTATCGGTTGGCAGCCACACTCATTCGTGTACAAATTTTTCTGCGGCTGTTTTTACACTGTGGTGCCAGAGTTTAGTAATTGTGACAGAAACCATACAACCTTGAAAGCCTAAAATATTTACTCTCTGGCTCCTTACAGAAAATGTTTTCTGACCCTTTACTAAACTATTGATTTTGGGTTTTTGCCCAAACCAACAGTGATTGCATTTTGAAACTTCATTTTTTTTGTTTAGCACACAAAAATAAAAGCGAATACATGCAAACCTTATTGAGGAAATGTTCTTTATTTTGACTCTCCCTGCTAGGAAAACTGAACGCATGTCTCCATTTAGATTTTCTTTGTCTATACATCAGCAATGGGGCTTTCCATACCCCATTGCGCCACATAGCCGAGGCTTACTTTTTTTAAAAATACAGAGTTTCTAATTTACAGGAAAACTTATTTCCAGAAACTGTCAACATGCCAGCTCCTCCTCGGTGATCCCTTTAGATTCCTGGCATCTCTTTATCTTATTTTACAAGGCTATAGAGAAAATCCTTCTAAATACTTTAGACATTATTTGTGTTCCTTTTCAATGTTGTGTCATACCTATTGAACGTATACACTTGCCTTTCAAATAGTTAGGCATGGTGTTTTTTTTTAGTTTTTCTGAATACTAATCCATATATGTAAAATACCTTAATAAAAACTTCTAGAAATAGCTACATATATGTACAGGTGAAGTCAGTTTGGCTGGTGAAGAAGCAGAGAGAAAGCTCTTTTTTTAATTTCTTATAGCTTATCTAGTGTATTTGTTTACCAAAAAGTTTTAGAAAATACTCTTTCTCTAGCGTGGCATTATGTTTAAAAAATGAATTTACTGGGCAACTTAGATACTTTCAAGAAAATGATTTGTGAGTCAGGTCCAAGTGTTAATCCAAGCTTTAATATTTCTAATTAATTAACCTTGGCTACAGCAGCTATAAGCTGCAAAGCAAGGGATTACTGGGTGACTTATCTGAGAATAAAACAAATCCATTATTTGAGCAAAATATCTTTAAAATGGTTGCCTGAAACCTACAAAAGCTTTGAAGCATGTTGATATAAAAAGCACTCTCAAAAGTCATTTAATTCCCTTAAGATACTAAAACCCACTCAGCTTTAAAAAAAAAAACCTCAAACTTTAAATACTTGGAGATTAATTCCGTTGTCTTAAACACAAATCCATCCATTCTTGTGTTTGAACAGCAATTGAAGTAGAATACTTATGCAAACTAGAAGAGAAATTACTTTCTAGAAGAAAAACATGTTGATTGGGTTGGGACATTTCTATTTTTTAGTTACTGTTCTAGAAAATCTTGAATTGGGGAGTGAAATAACTTTATATTCAAATAAAGGACAAACTAATGGAAAATTCACAGAAGTTTGTCTCAATGAAACTATGTGTGTGAGTAAACTCATTAATCCTATAATTTTACATTGACTTGAAATATAATTTTATATGTTGACTTTAAATAGAATAATGGCAGTTAAAATTTGAAATCAATGTGTATAAAATCAATTCAGTTCTCATTATATATGTATATATGTATATACATGTATATAAAGTGATCGATCACAGTCTTTAGGCAATGAAGAGTACAAATTTAATAAAAATGAATCTCAATTCTTATTCTGCCATACTGTCACTTTAATGTAACTGCTATTAATTTTAATGTATTAGTGTTATTATATTCTTATTACAATTTTTAATTCACAAAAATAGAGTATTGGATAGGACCTCATTCACCTTGTAAATTAATCACGGGCAATAACCAACTCTATAATAAATGCATTCCAAATGATTCTAAAAAATGTTTTTAGATTAGAGAATATCCAGTATAAGTAGAAAAACATTGGTAAAAATGGCATATTGGAAATATTTATTGTTGCTTATTTTTGAAGCACCTACTAAGGAACATTGAGTACTTTTAAATACACAAACCTATAAAGATGGATCAAATAAAAGAAAGTCAACATAGTGATATGTGCATATCCATGTTTATAGCAGCATGATTCACAATAGCCGGATTATGGAACCAAAGTAGGTGTCCATTTGCAGATGAGTGGATGACGAAAATGTGGTGTATATACAGAATGGAATTTTATTCAGCCATAAAGAACAACAAAATTATGTCATTTTTACGGAAACAGATGGAACTAAGGAATATAATGTTAAGTGAGATCAGCCAGTCTCAGAAATTCTAGGGTCAAATGTTTTCTTTCTCTCTCTCTCAAAAAGAAAAATTCTCTCAAAGGTAGAATGTCTCTAGGTTCAATCCCCAGCAGAAACACACACACACACACACACACACACTAACTCACACACACATGCACACACACAAGAGAGAGAGAGAGAGAGAGAGAGAGAGAGAGATTATACTTTATTATTATTATGATAACTTGATGATGTATGGGAACTCTTAGAATGCGAGTCTTAAAGATATTTTACATGAATTTGTTTCAACCTCGTTCATTAATCAGTGAATAATATTTTCTAAAGACAAAAAAATATAGTTTTTTTCTCATATAGTTAGTAATTCAATGGGAAAAAGTTCATGCTACAATGTCTTGGGCCAAAAACCCTAGAGTAAGCCAATTTCTGAGAGAAAGTGTGACTGCAGTATTTTATCTTTTATATATTATTTGCATACTGGAATTTATTAACATAAGCAGATTCGCAATATTTTAATTATTCTTAAATTTACTATTTTGTTTACTAATCCTTTTACCTACTTATCCTTCTTTATGATCTCCTTCTTCATCTTTTCAAACACATTCATATTTTAAGCATAAAAGCTTTGAAATGGTCCATGGGAATCACATAGTAAATAATAATTATGTTTTCTAAGGTATATTTCCAGAGAGAAGGCAACTTATCCATGAAGAAATAATAACAACCATAAAAAGGAAAATTGAATTAACTAAGGAAAGTTCTTTGAAAATAAAAAATATGTAGCAAAAGACAAAAAAAAGAAAAGATGGAAGATAAAGATTAATTAGTCTATATACTGAATTAAAACATAAGAATTCGAAAATAGGAAAGAAAAAGAAAAAAATCAAATTTTTTTCTAGAAAATCAAATATGCAGAAAAGGAGTTTTAGAAAAAGAGAAGGAAGCCAGGGGTGGTGGGCTTGTAATCCCAGTACTTGGGAGGCTGAGACAGGAGGATCACAGGTTGGTGGCCAGCCTCAGCTACTTAGTGAGGCCCTCCACAACTTAGTGAGACACTGTTTCAAAATTAAGACGAAAAGATTGGGCTGGGTGTATAGCTTGCAATAGAGGTAGAATGCCCCTGGGTTCAATCCCCAGAACAAAAAAAAAAAAAGAGAGAGAGAGAGAGAAAGAAAATAAGGAAGGCACAATCATTGAAATAATTAAAAAGATTAATAATTGAAGAATATTTACTTTGCAAGCTGGTGTTCACTTAATACCCAACACAACTTATAAAAACACTGCCCAAGTCACATTGCTGTGGAATTTCATACTTATGTAATCAAAGCCACTACAAGATTTCAGATAATTTAAAAGTGGCACACAGAAGATCAATAACAATTGTACTGAAAGTCACAGCAGATACATTGGAAACTGAAAGAAAATACAATATACCCTCACAGTTCTGAAGACAAGTGATACCTCACCTAGACTATAAGTTACAAATATTGTTAATAACTATACAAATTACCTTACATATAGCCTTATATATCATTTTCCCCCCTCATAATTGATAGGGATATAACTACCAAAGTGAGTTAGTAAGTCAGAAACAAGAAAACAACACTAAAGGGAGTTCTTTAAATCAATACTGTGAAGAGATTCACATTTGGAGGGTACAGGGAGAGCTTGGGTTCTACAGAGCAGATCATGTCCAGATTAAAGCAATGGGACTTAAAAACAGGGACATGCAAGTTCTCATCACAGGAGTGAGCTCCTGCATTGCCCACTCATTTACATTTAACTTGCACAAAGAAATTCTTTTGCTATCAAGATTGTCCCCAACACAATTTTAAAGGCATTACATCCAATTAATAAAAAAAAAGTGCTCAAGGGATTTAAAGATCACTTATACTGGTGGTTAGGTTTCCTTGTCTCAGTCATAAATTATGCTCAGTCCAGGAATAATAAATAAACTTCATACAAATAAGGAATTTACCTTCAGCAGTTTCTCATAATGTTAACAATGAATACTTCAGCCTTGATTTGTGCTAGGTTCAATTTACAATAGGTATATAACAAAGGAGAAACAATCAAACAAGTCCCCTCTTTTTATCAATATTTCAATATTTCCAATGATTTTGAAAAAATTCTTACAATTATCATCAATCCACAAAGTCAAGAAAACTATCAAATTATATTAGATGATGGGACCTTTCATCAGGCAGACTGAGAAATTTTTATTTCTTGGGATATTATCCGATACCCACTTAATCTCTTTTTAAGATAAATTGCATATTAAACACCCCAGAAATTTTGATACACCCCCCAAAATCCAGACTGATTCCCTAAAGTAATGATTGTTAACATAATTTATAATTTCTTTAGCATAGACTGAGTTGGGCTATTTTATCTAACATTATCATTAGAAATGTAAATGAAATAAAGGTGAGAGTGACAGGAGATTTTAAGTGGAATTTCAAAAGATGTGGCAAGTTTCAGAGTATGGTAATATTTACACTAAAATATTAGAATCTTGTGCTAATTTTAAATTTATTTAATTTTTGTTTGATAGAATTTCGATCATTGGAGGTGATTTCATTTTTCATGAAACTTCTTTTCAACACAGGACCAACGTGGTATCGCTTATTTGTCAGAATTTGGTGAGTGTTATAGCTAAATCCCTATGTATGTGTCAAGCTGTCTTTCTCTAGCTTGAGAGGCTGTCAGAAATAATCATTCCATGGTCTCACAATCACAAAGGTGCAACCTCCGATATGTTTGCCTCTTCTATGTCAAAAATTGTGAGGACATGAATGTTAAATAAAAGTACTATAGGTGTACAAGTAAATCCTCCCCCATTTATTTTTATTTTACTCTGTTTTTTTCTGTTCTATTTTTTTAATCAGAAGTAAGTCATAACTCCTAGATAATCTGTAGGTTTAAAGAAAGGGAGGCAGAATAATTTATTAGTTTATTATATTTATAAAATGCAAATTTTGATAAGAAGTTCTACCATGACAATGGATATTTTATTAAGTAGCACCTTTTATGTAAAGGTATTTAAATGTTAAAGGTATTTAAAAGGTATTTAAAGGTATTAAATCCCACACCCTTAAACTCATTGTTTAAAAACATTTAGTATTGTCTTAACATTGTTTAAAAACTTTTAGTAGGTTCATCACCTTCCTATATGACATAAAGAAAGGAAAGGACAGTAATACTCTTATGGCCCAATAAGAAAACAGTGAACTAGGGACATACTAGAGAGATTGGAGTTGGTAATGTGTTTCAGGTTATATATAACTTAAATAAACCACTAAAATAAATCACAGAGATGTTAGAGATTCATTATCATTTCACAGTCTCTGCATTCTAGGTGTTTGACAAAACTCCTTTTGTTAGAAATTACATGTGTAAGCATGGTGATACGAACCTGTAATCCCAGAGATTCTGGAGACAGACAGGAGGATCACAGATTCCAGGTCAGCCTGGACATTTTAGTAAGATAAAAAGAAAATAAAAAGTGTTGGAAATATAGCTCAGTAGTGGAACACATGCCTAGCATACATGAGACCTTGGGATCAATCCTCAGCAATATAAAGAAAGAAAGAAAGAAGGAAAGATAACAACATAATATATACTTTTTTCTTTCTTGTGATATGCCTTCTACCAACATTTAGTAGACTTTAGATTCAAATATATTTCTAATTGTTAGAACAACAAGAAGCAGAGGATTATGAATAATGTAATATAAGAGATGACACTGGATCTACTCAAGAATTTCTAATAAACTCAGTCCAAGATATATTGATAAAACTTCTAGTAGTGCAACATTTAATCGATATGGAAATCATATCATTTGGTTTCAATGATAAAAATCCAATTTCTATGCTAAATTTGCAAGATCATACAATAAGTGTTCATTTGGAATATGGCAAATATGGTCTTAGTAAGAATTATGAATAAATATACCAGTATATTTTATCTCTGCTACTGACTCCTAGACATTTGTTAAAAATAAATATATCTGTCCTTGGGGGGCTGGAATTCAATTTAGAAGCTTCATGGTGGGGCCAGATCTTTTTATTTTTGTTTGTTTTATTTTTTGATTTCTTCTCTTTTTTTATATTTTACAGTGCATTATAATTATACAAAGTTTCGAAGTAATACAAACATATAGGCACATATCCCTTGGTGTATTTTCCTTTGCATATCCCCTATTCCCCCTCCTTTCCCATACTTGTTGACGAGATAGGTACTGATAACTTCATATATGAACATAACATTATTTGAACTGTCTACAGTCATACCACCCTCAATATGCCTGATCACATCTGTTTCTTCCTCCTCTTCTTCCTGTTCTCGTTCTCTCTCTCTCTCTCTCTCTCTCTCTCTCTCGGTATTGGGGATTGAACCTAGGGGCATTCTTGCTCTGAACTATACCTGCAGCCCTATTTTATTTTTTATTTTGAAACAAGGTCTTGCTAAGTTGCTGAGCCTGGCCTTGAACCTGTCATCTTTCTGTTTTAGCCTCCCAAGTACTGGGATTACAGGAATGTGCCACCATCCCTGCCTGTTTCTTCTTTTTTTATGAGCTTCTTAATCTCTGATAATTTTGACTACCACTTGAATTCTAGAAGAACGCTGTGGAAAAAAAAAAAAAACAAGTTTCCTGTTTATTCTTTAGTATAGCAGATATTTTTACTCTCAACACATCTCCTTTCACTGTTTTAATTTACAGGAATAAAAAATGGCCAGATGGCTGAAATTGAAAAAAAAAAGTCAGATGAGTTTATTGTTCAGGACTCAGGACTAGTTAGCTCAGGGGGTTAAGAAGCTTATCCTCCATTTAGAGCACTTGGCCTCCTGATCAGACTCCATTCCAGGGTAAGTTCATTAGTTTAAACATACGACTCAACTTCATTAAATCACATTTTATTTATAATTATGATAAGATAAGTATTCTATCAGCTGGGAAGAGAAGTAATAGATCAATGCTTGTTACAATATTTAGAATAGTATTCCAATGTTGGCATTAAAGAGGACACTCAATAACCTAAAAAGTTCCTATAGAAAAATAATAATTCAGCCGGGCGTGGTGGTGCACGCTTGTAATCCCAGTACTTTGGGAGGTGGAGACCGGAGGATCCGGGTTCATGGCCAGCCTCAGCTCTCTCTCTCTCTCTCTCTCTCTCTGTCTCTCTCTCTCCTTAGTGAGGCCCTCCGGAACTTCGTGAGACCCGGTTTCAAAATAAAGTATAAAAAATAGGGTCGGGGGCGTAGCGAGGAGGTAGAATGCCCCTGCGTTCAATCCCTGGTACAGCAAAAAAAAAAAAATAATAATAATAATAATTCCATGGCATGTTCATAACCTTACAATATAAAAAGAGTGTCAAAATATCATCATATAATGAAATAAGAGTAACATACTCTGGTTGGAATAAATCATAAACGTACTAGGCATTCATACAAAAAATAGAAAGCAAACAAAGCAAGAACAAAAGGATTTCTTTTCATGTACACACATTTTTTCCCCACTGAGACAGATGCATGAATAGAGAAATACTTTTATTTTCTTATTCTGTTTCTGTGTAGAAATATCCTTGCCAGAAGTAATCCTTAATTTGGTACATAATATACTGAAAGTGTTTTGCTTCAGGCAAAAAAAAAATATTGACAATTTGTTAGAGTAAATGATGAATGTCATGTCTTTTACCTATGAAACCAAATGGCCTGCTAAAGACCTCACACCTGACCAAGGCGGTATTGAAATCCAAGGTTGCTGACTCCCAATCCACAGCTCTTTCCACTACTGAAAGCAAAAAAGAAAATTGAAAAACTAACCAAAATGTCTTTAATTCGTTATGGCTCTAAATAAGTGTTGTTTTTCTCCTGGTTTCTGTCACTGAAGCCAATCAAATTTTCATGTGGGTTCGTTTGTTTCCTTCTCTTATTATGTATTCCTAAATATCCATCTGTATTCAAATTTTAATATCCCATTACCTCCCACTTACCAACTGCCAATCTTCACCCGTCATTCATGTAGTATTTGTCCTTATAGCTCATCATTCAAAATATGCTTTTATACTACTTAGAGAAGTGCATCAAAATTATATCTCATTGTTATCTATTAATGTGCCAAAGATAAAATAATTTTACAGATGAGAGAGGTAATACATATGCATGGAAAGTTCAGTTAAAATGTTAATGAATAAAAGTAGAACTATAAGAAACTTTGTAGAGGTACATGCCTTAATATGTGTTTAAAATACTAAATATCCATAAGATAAGCTAAACAATAACAATTTTAAAATGATAATGATAGCCGGGTGTGGTGGCGCCTGCCTGTAATCCCAGTACTTGGGAGGCTGTGACAGGAAAATCACAGGTTAGAGGTCAGTCTCAGCAACTTAGTGAGGCCCTCAGCAACTTACTGAGATTCTATTTCAAACCCAAAAATAAAAAGGCTCGGGGATGTAGCTCAGAGGTAGAATGCCCATGGTTCAATCCTCAGTACCATACACACATACAGAATGATATTGATAGAAGCCAGGCACAAGGGAATATTACCTTCATATATGTTTTAATTATTTATTTCTGCCATAACAAGTTCAAGACATAATATAATGAAAATTTACTATATTTCTATAGGTCTGAAATTTGCTGTTCTCAGCTGTTTATTTCTGCGTCAGATTTCACAAGTTCTGAATTAAGGTGTCAAAAGAATTGGCCTCCGGAGACAAATCCCCTTCTAGACTCGTTCAGGTTCATGGCAGAATTTGTTTGGCCAGGCTTTACTTGCAGGCTTTTGACAAAGGTCCTTCTCGGGTTCCAAGGCTGTCCACACTCCCTGGCGCAAGACCATCTTCATTTTCTAAGTCAGCAAGGATGGAACAAGTTCTTCTCACAGTTGAATACCTCCTGCTCCTCTTCCTTCGCATCTCTCTGAGGGATGCTCCTGTTCCCTCTTCTACTTGTAAGGGCCCATGCTGATCTATTGGGCCCAAGTAGATAGCTCACAATACCCTCCCTATGTTGAAATTGCAACCTCAATTGACTATGGAAATCCCCTTTTGCCACGGAATGTAACATATTGCCAGATTCTAAGGATTGGGACATGAACATCATCAGGGTGGGCCTGATGGGCATTATTCCACCTATCTCAACAAAGCTAAAAGAGGAGGAAAGAATGGCAGAATTCAATAGTTCTATGGATTGCCCATTAAGTAAAACATTCTTATTCCCCTTAATTTTTAATGAGGAAATGCAAATCATATTTTGGGGGAGCCGACATCAGTGTAGAACTCTAAAATTTTACTGATTTATTCAACATGTATTTATTGGAAACAACACTTTGTGGCAGGCCTTGTTACATCACTAAATGAGAGGTAAAAAGGATAGATCATGTTGCTGGGCTTCTGGAACTTACGATTTGTGAAACAATCAATTGTATCTCAGATTATGTCCAGTATAATGACTACATTGAAAAAGCAGGTGAGAAATAGACATTAAGGTGGAAATGGGGATATACTTTAGGAAATGATCCTATTAAAATTCTGGGAAAAGAGAACTCCTGAAGAGGGAGCAGAATCAACAATGGTACCGGTCATGAGACAACAGCAAAAAGGCTGATGAGATGAGGAGAAAGCCCACGAACTTAAGATACAGGAAAGGGATGGAGGGAGAGAAGCCCAGCATGGTGAAGACTAAATATTAGTCTTGGTGGGAGAAGGAGGTTTTGAACACATGTTTGTGTTGATGTCAAATGTACACTTTCCTCTTTCCTTTTTACTTGGAGGCCGGGCGTGGTGGCGCACGTTTGTAATCCCAGTACTTGGGAGGCTGAGACCGGAGGGGGTTCGCGGCCATCCTCAGCTACCTAGTGAGGCCCTCCGTAACTTTGTGAGACCCGGTTTCAAAATAAAGTATAAAAAATAGGGCTGGGGATGTAGCTCAGAGGTAGAATGCCCCTGGGTTCAATCCCCGGTACCGCAAAAAAAAAAAAAACAATTTTTTTTAATTCAAAAGTTAAATAATGGTCTTTTGCATGAGACAACAACAATAACATTTAGTGCTTTAGATTTCTAAAATGTAGAAGTGATTTCATAATAAAAATAGCCATTCTTGAAATTATGATTTGGTATAAAAATAAAAGAGATACAGAGAAGAATATCATAAAGAAAATGCCCTGTGTGTGCTTTTTAGTCACTGCATATTTTGATTCACATTTTATCTTTCTTGTAATAAATTTCTTCAGATATTTTATAGATGGCCCACAGCGTAATTTTAATATTCAAGTCCTGGCCTGGTTATGCAAAATAAAATACATATGTTAAGGAGTTTTCTTTCTATTTCCATAGATAGGAAAATAATATATAGCTTCCTCTTTTTAATCAATATGTAAAACTAGATGAATGTGTTTTCCATGTAGCATTTAGAAATGAAAAAATCTATATAACTAACTGACCATTGTGATATGAGATTATTTAATTGGAAATAAAATAAATTTGTGTAACCAAATAGTGTATTGTCAAAGAAGGTGGAAGCCACACTTAAAAAAAATTTAAAAAGAAAGTAAGAAGTATTCTGGTTCCTTTTGTATCCCACATACCTCAAGATAGCTTCAGTGTTACAATATTGCTAAACCCCCAGTAGGAAAAGACAATATTTTCGGAGTACCCAGAGAAGGTTTTTCAGGAATTGTAGTTCTAGGTCTCTGGGCTAATTTCTAGATTAGCTCTGAGTATGCAGTGCGCTCAAGTCCACTATTGGGCACCCTGGATGTGTTTTCTTTTGAAGATATTTACAGATAAATAAGAGAATTCAGCTTGGGCTAAATTCAGATGAAGTACTTATTTATTATAAAACTACCAGTATAAATGCATATATCACAATAACTAGCTTTAAGATACTGTATGCAAAATATTTTAAGATAATTTAAAGATTTAGAAGCATATGAGCATGAAACGCTGTTCTAAAATATTTTTATTCTCCTTTTCTGTAAAGGTTGTTATGTTTACTTCTGTTTTCATAAGATTGCCTTCAATAGTCAGCCTTGATTATTCATAAGCCCAATTTTAAAACTACTAAGATGAAACTGCATTCACTAACATGCCAAACTCATGTTTGACAAAATGAAGTTTTTTATAATATACAAATGGTATAGATGATCTCTATTTAGTCTTTTTCAAGGGAAAGAAATCTATATGAAAATGGAAGAATAATAACAGATTGTGATTAAATGTTAATATAAAATCATTATGGAACATTGGTTATAGGAGCAGGCAAAAACATTTGAATTGATCAGAGATCATAAGACACTGTCTTCAAATAAACTGAGACTGTAAGATATATACCTCTCCAAATGGCATTACTCATTCCTTCAACAAAATATGTATCAGCTATTATTATATATTTTTATTCTCTTTTATGTACTTCTAATTTGATATTATTTCAGTGAAATGCAAAATAATTTAAATGTAATTACATTACATGCAATATATAACTAGGAAATCATAAATTAATTGTACCCATTACTCTAACTACAATTTGCTAGACAGGTCATTAATTATATACAGATTATTAATATGTTAGTAATATAGAATTAATACTATATAACAATAATATATTTTATTTAGGCATTTTATATCATTAGTACACCACTTTATTTTATTGGCTATCCTACAGTACTATTTAAAGATTAAGGGGATGATAGAAAAGTAAATTCTGTACTACTTTCTGAATATAAAAAGCAAATTGAATTATAAACCAAAATAAAAACCATGTAATCTATGCTTACTTAATTGATCTTAATAAAGAAGATTTGTTTCTATATACTTTTTCTTTTTCTCAGTATGTTAAACTATTTCTGACAATATTTGTATTAAGAAATCATGCTACTGAATTCAATATTTGCATGTTATTTCAGAATTGGTAGATTCAATTTATCATTTAAAGAGAAGCTCAAAATGCTAACTCAAATGTTAACAATGAAGCTATTATTGTATGAAATGATTGACTTGATTCATGTGTGATGCTAATAAAAAATTTTAAAAAGGTAAATGAAGCCAGGCGTGGTGGAACATGCCTATAATCTCTGTACTTGGGAGGATGAGACAGGAGGATAGCAGGTTTGAGGCCAGTCTCAGCTATTTAGCGAGGCCCTATTTAAAAATAAAAAATAAATTTGGAGCCGGGCGTGGTGGTGAACACTTGTAATCTCAGCACTTGGGAGGCTGAGACCGGAGGATCCAGGTTTGCGGACAGCCTCAGCTGCTTAGTGAGGCCCTCCGCAACTTAGTGAGACCCTGTTTCAAAATAAAGAATAAAAAATAGGGCTGGGGGTGTAGCTCGGAGGTAGAATGCCCCTGGGTTCAAACCCCAGTACCGCAAAATAAAATAAATAAATAAATAAAATAAAATAAATTAGGGCTGCAGGTATCGCTCAGAAGTAGAATGTCCCTGGGTTCAGTCTCCAGTACCAAAAAATAAATTAAAAAAAAGTAAATGAGAAATTCATGGCTAGTGAAATATGATGATATGGTAATATACTGCTGTAGTTTGATCTGGAATGTCCCCCAAAGGCCCACGTGTTGAAGTCTTGGTCCACATCCCATGACACTCTGAGGTGTTGGAGACTTGAAGAGATGGTGTCTAGTGGGAGGTCTTTAGGTCATTGAGAGAATGCCTCCAACGGGATTGGGGGATCTCAGACCCTTCCTATTCCCCTCTCTTATTTGTAGCTAAGTCATGAGGTGAGTGATTCTTCTCTGCCACATGCTTCTGCTACCATGTGCTGAGTCACAGGCCCAAGGTAACAAGGCCAACTCAACATGGATTATACATCTAAGACCGTGAACCAAAATAAACCTTTTCTCTTTATACATTGACAATCTCTAATATTTGTTATAGTAATGGAAAGCTAACACAAATCTGTCCCTCTCTTACACATTTAAAATTGGTTCCATATCCTTGATCAAGTTAATAAAAAGAAAAATAATCTTATCATCTTTCATAGCTTTTTTTTAAGTTGATTTCTCTTTTTTTGCTTTTCTCCACTGTGAAGCATTTATAATGCACATATAAAAACATTATTACTAGAGGCATGATGACATTAACTGATTAGAGATAGACAGTTAAATTTATATTAGTAGTGGAGTCCTTAGACATAAAATTTAAATAATATTTATCAACTTGTGGTTAAATAGCTTAAAATTGTACGTAGTTAATATTGCAATGATCCAAACTCTTATTATAATACCAGCATTATCAATATAGAAATAGATGAGGCTTTGATATCTATAATCTGTGACTTGCTCAATTAGAATGTGTAAAACCACGAGCTCACATATAAATTCTATCTTCCTTCATTTTCAGCACCTACTCTCACTGATAATGATGTTAGCTGTATCTCTTCCCAAGATTATTAATGCTTTGTTTCTAACTGTATTTATGAATCAATAAACTTTACAGAAACTTTTAAATTTTGTTGTTATGTAGCTTATTAGATTATTTTCAGACTCCATCTTATGGATATTAAATTCTCTCTGAACCCATAACTTTCAGTCAGGATCTCCAACGATAGTCCTATAATCCACTCAGACTAAATTGCTTAGTTACTCTGAAACACCTCTTTGTTTATCTGGTTTCCCCCCACTTCCTTATTCCAGAATAGTTTAACTTTTCTATCTTTGCCTATAATGAATACTATTAATTTTCAAAAAATATGTCAAAATTTTAAATTTATATTTTCATTCTTAGGGCTCTATTCTTAACTTGCTTTGTAATTCCTTCCCTTTTATCCCAGCATTTCTTATTTTCAAATGCTTATTTCAGTGCCTATTAAATTACTCATTCTTTATACATTCTTATTATTATACATGATGAATTCCATTGTAGGCTCATTGTCTCCTACACACGGTACTTTTTAAAGATAGGAATTACAGATTATTCATAAAGGCTAACACAATATTTTGAATAACAGACTAAAATAAAAAAAGAGTGGGATGAAGAATTTGTTTAAAGGAAGGAATTTAGCTGATTTGTTCTTTTTGTCCATGTAAGTAATCATAAGATTTCAGTCTGTTCTGACATTTATCCATAAAAACAGTCAAGTCCTTTATCTCTGAATACCAGGAACATGACACAATCTTTAAAGGTGGAAGGCTGAACACTGCTGAGATGAAGGCTGCATGTATTTCTGCTATCTTGGGAATGTAGGACTATTCACACTCTGCATGTTATAAATGATACTCACAGCGCTCTGCTGTATGCTTCAAACTTCTCTTTTGTCCTGAACTATTGATTATCAATAAATTCCATTTAAAGTGCCCCATCTTATTAAATTTATTATTACAGTCATTCAAAAACCTAACTATATCAATTCTTGCTGAAAATATGTAATTGTTCATCTTGTTAAGAGGACTAAAATTAGAACTCTCATGAGTTCAGGTTCAGTCCACAAACCCAGCCCCACACATTGGCCTAATTTTCAGAACAAAAGCAGCCCATGCTTGTGGTTTCCCTGATGTCTTAAAGCCAGTTCCCTTCTCCTGCTCCCATTGGGGCTACTGATGTGGATCCTTAGTGTTTTGCCTATTTCACAAAGATACCACCAGACCTGTGCACTGGCCAGGCCAATACTGGACTTAAAAGCTGGGGAGCTGTGGCTTCATGGATTTCTGGGTGACAAATATGGGGAAGTAAACCTCCCTTGAGCTGCAGGTTGATGATTTCTCACATAGCATATATAGCCTGTGCAAAATATGTTGAGAACTCTCTGACCCTGTTTCTCAGAAAGTAATATTTTTTCAAAGTAATATTTTACCATTGTCTTAATTTACAATTGGCAGAGCATGATAGTAATAAAATGCAGTCTACTTTTATTGCATGGAAAAGGGGCAGAGAGATGTCCTTCCCACCATTGATACCCACCTCAAAGGAGAGCAGACCTATAGCTCTGCTTGTTAATCTTTGATGGGCCTCATATTTTCTCTGCCTTTTCTAATCCCCTAGACCCCTTTTACTCTCATTTCTCTTGGGATTGCACTGCCCAGCAAGGATTCATATACAATATTTTGATTCAGTATCTATTTTCTGAAAGCTCAGATGAAACTGTCAACATTTACCCAGCATCTCACAATTTTGGGCTTGATCAGCTACCCATCCTCACATCTATGTAGTAACCCTATAATACCAAAACAACTGCTTTTTCTGGAACACATCAATCCCATTTTAGTATTGTGCTGTCACTTTCTGGAATGTTCTGTTTTGCCTCGTCCACTTGAGAGCCATATTCTCTGTGCAAATAACTTGGCTCAAGTGTTCTTATCAAGTGTTATAGGAAAGGAGGGTTAAAAATGAGCAGAAATCCATATGCGTATTACATAAAATAGGGTGAGAATTTGTTCTGAACCATTATAAAGAACAGAGATAAAAAGCATGATTACAGAAACAGCAAGGATACTCATGTATGACTGTTGTGTTTAACATATGAATTGCACATTTTTATGGTCTTTATTTAAGGTAAACTAGCATTTTTTTTCAGATTTGTAGTTACCCAAGAGCAGCTTAGAGGACAGAAATTCGATGACTCCAAATAGCAAAGGTGCACTCTTTGAAGGTGAAAATTATAGTCTAGAATTGTATCATGTTCTAGATTGCTCTCACAAACTGAGGGACGTTCTGGGTATGGTTTTAAGAATGAGTTTGGAGCAAACATATTCAGATGGTTTTTTTTTTTATGCCATAGACATTTGTTGTGGTGGATTTCTAGGTACTAATATTCTATGTAAGATTAGAGTGCATTTTTGTTGGTAATTATAACTTATTTCTGTCATTGTCTGTCTAACAGATGAGCTACTTGAGAGTCTGGCATACAGGAAACACTAACATACATAAGTATTGAGTGAGAATATAATTCTGCATTAGCTTCTTTTTCTGTATTTATCCTTATTCACATACTGAGAATATGTTTAATTTCATGAGGCTTTGGTGTTAAAAATGTGCCCGGTGGATCCTAACACTCACCTCCCACTATCTCCCACATTTTATCCCTGGGTAAGGTTCAATAAAATCCATGTCACCTCAATGATACCATATTGTCCAAATCTGTCAAAATTTTGCAAAATAAGCAAATATTTATTTTTATAATGCATTTTTTGTGGTACTGGGGATTGAACCCAGAGGAATTCTACCTCCAAAATACTCCCCCAGGCCTATTTTTATTCTTTATTTTGAAACTGGGTCTCAGTAAGTTTTGGAGGACCTCACTATGTAGCTGAGGTTGGCTGCGAACCTGAGAGCCTCCTGTCTCAGCCTCCCAAGTACTGGGATTACAAGCGTGCACCACCACGCCTGGCTTATAATGCATTTTTTTAAGTATTAAATATTATGAATTCAAGTTCCTAGGTACTTTTCTAAGCACTCTAACTCTATTATCTCAGTTAATACTCAAAAATATCTTACAAAAATTATTCTTACCTTCTCCATTTAATAGCTGAGAAAGTCGAAGCAGAGTTAAATTTACAGAAGGTCACATGAGTGCTGAATTTATAGCTCAAACCCAGGCAGCCAAACACCAAAACTGCTATGCAAAACCACTACAGGTAATGCCCCATTAATTACTGTGGCGATCTGACCACAAAGAGCTAATATTCAAAAAGTGATATTTCAGTACCAGAGCGTCAGTTTAGAAATTCAAATAAAAAAAGTTCCTCCAGTTTAAATGAAAGCAGAGGGCTCATATTTACTGTGAAATTTTCATGAATCATATGCCCTTAATTGACCTCTGTCCTGAAATATAAGGTTCTGACTGGTAGTGAGGAAAAGGCTGAGAATGTGTAGAAATAATAATGTTCAAAAACCTGCCTTGAATATTCTGTCCCAAGGTTTTTTTAGGGATAAAATTCAAAGAACTTAGTGACATAATAAAAACTGGAGATGAAAAAGAAATGCCAAGAATGATCTATAGTTTTCTGCTTGCTTTCTTGATGTAGATGCTACAGGGAGAGATAACTCCAAATTCTAACAAGAACAAACCAAATAAGTGAAAAAAGTCTGAACCCAATGAATCTTCCAGAAACCAGAAGGCAAGTAAATGACTAGTCCTTTCCAGACTAGACTAGAGCAAGAACACCAACTAATCTGAACTCCAAAGACAGAAAAGCCTCATGAGGAAGAAATAGAACATACACACTGTCTTCTGTAAAGAGCATAAGAGGGAAGGAACTAGCCACCAGAAAATTGGTAAGTTACATCCAAAACTAAAGGCTGAGTTTGAAATATCATATCAAATCAGAGTGGAGAGTCCTCAGAAAATTGGGAATGGATCCACCATATGATCCACCAGCTATACCACTGCTGGGTATCTTTCCAAAGGGACTGAAATCAGAATATTATAGTAATATATGCATATCCATGTTTATAGCAGCACAATTCACAATAGCCAAATTATGGAAACAACCTAGGTGTCCATCAACATATGAATAGATTACAGAATTATGGAATATACACACAATGGAATCCTATTCAGCAATAAACAGGAACAAAATTATGTCGTTTGTAGGAAAATGGATAGACCTGGAGAACATTATGTTAAGTGTGATTAGCCAGTTACAGAAAGTGAAGGGTCATATATTTTCTGTCATATGTGGAATCTAGGGAGTAATTGGGATACCAGATGGATTTCCTATACTAGAGGAGAAACTCCAGTGGAGTCAGGGAGGTGGTCTAGGGGAAAGGGTGGAGGGGGAGGGAGGATCAATGAAGGAATCACTTTCATTGACGTTATGTACATATGTGACAATAGCAATGTCAGTCTCTATACCCCATATGGGGAAAGGGGGAGAATGGGGAGGGAGCCAGGGGGAAATCCTACCCAGTACTGTGTGCATGTATGTCACTGTCACTACGAACTGCATTATGATGTGTGACTATAAAGCACCAATAAAAGTATTAAAAACAGCAATTTGTGATTTTTGGTTGCCTTAGATTCAGTTTTTTCCCCATTGGCCCCCAACTTCTACTAGCAAGAAAGATTGAGGGAAGGGTAAAGAGCCAGAGAGAGCCATGCTCATGCTTCAAGAATGCAGGAAGTGATAGGTGGTGTTTGAGGATATTCAGAAGAAAAACATTGCCTGCTCTACTCCCTTACAGATCAAAATTCTGAAACATCTGGGAGAAGATAGAAAACATTTTAACCATTAGGCACTAACTCAATGCAGAGGGAGGATAAAAGAAAAATTCTCTAGGCTAAAGCTAAGAAATTTCCATAGCCCTGGAGCCTGTGTCAATACCAACCTGAGGTCTGTCTATTCAGGGACAGACGGCTCCCATCTAAGGACCACTTCATGCAAAAAGCCATGCTGAGGACGCTGACATAAGCCATTCCTAGCACCCAGGAGCACAGGTTGTCTAATATTTAGGCAGTAACTAGCTGATATCTTGCCACACAAGCCTAAGATGAGCACAGAAAGGAGGAATAAAAAAGAGAAATCCACTCCAGCCAGGGAGGATAAAGAGCTTGGAGACCTACTCCCTCTGAAGTGTAGGTGTGAGTGGGTTGAGTACTAAGTACTGAGTAATTCTAGGGGAGAGCACCTTTTGGGACCTCAGTGTGAGACAACAGTAGCCTAGCATTTGGAAATTTGAAATCTGAGGGACTCTGATGACAATAGCAACAACACAATCCAAATCCACATCAAACTCCTGATTCGACTGACTCATTTCCCCACAGGTGTGGCCAAACCAAGGGTGCATTCAAGGATTGGGCAATTGGTATGTAGACATTTCTCTTGTCCTACATGATGTTCACCATTCAATTAAAAGTATCCAACACATCAAAAACTCATGAAAATAAACTTCTTCAAGGTATAAAGCACTTAAGAGAACAAGGCATAAAATGATACACATGTTGAAACTATCAGGAAGGATCTGTAAATAATTTTAATTCTTATGTTAAATGATATATTGAAGGTGGAGGGAGCAGACATAACTGATCCATGATTTCAGTAAACAGAAGGAGTGTAGAAGAAATCAAATGTTAGGACTGAGGAAAAGTTTTGAATATAGGCCAATTTAATGTATTCAAAATAAAAAAATGAGGTGAGTTAAAAAAATTAAAAAGTAGAACCTTTCATTTAAGGGCCATGAAACATAAACATATCATTTAAGAGCCATAAAACTTACATATATTTCAAATCCAAAAGGAGAAAGAAAAATAGAGAGAAAACACTTACTTGCAGACTGAAATACTTCAAAATTATACTTAAAAATTCAACCACAAATTCATAAAGAGCAGAGAATTCTAACCAGGAAAAATGCCAAATTTCAGTCATGTACAATGTCAATGGACCTAAGGAATCAATATTTATTATATGTCATTTTCTCCAAATCCACTTAGATATTAAGCACAATACCATTAAAATGCATGTTATATTTATTTTTCTGGTTTTGGTAGAAATCAACAATATGAAGCCAAAATGTGTAGAAGAGTAAAGGGCCTTGAGAATCCAAACAATTTTGGAAAATAGCATACTTAGAGGGTTTTTGCTACCTGACTTTAATACCGAGGAACAAATCTATACTCTAGCTGAGGGCACAGAGAGCAAGACAGTGTGGTATTGGCAGAAGGAGGGACATATGGATTCATCAAACAGGAGAGTGCAAATATGTATACACATATATGTAGTCCTGTTTTTCTAAAAACAAAAGCTTCCAAGACTATTCAGTGTTCAAAGGATACTCTGAAACAAATATTGCAAGAAAAGAGTTGTATACCATATACTAAACACTAATCTTCAATCCACATCCCTCACCATACACACAATTTAAAGTAAATTATAAACTAGAATGTAAAGCTCAATTTCTATAAGAAAGGACAGAAGAAAAACTTTGTGACGTAGGATTAGGCAAAGATTTTGTAGATAGGATATCAAATACACAATCCCTTAGTACTTTGGAGTTTGCTGAAATTAAAAACTTGTGCTATTTTAATCCCAGCTATTTTGGAGGCTAAGTCATGAGCATCACATGTTTAAGGCCAGCCTCAGCAACTTAGGGGGACCCTATCTCAAAATAAAAACATTATTGTTACTGGGACTCAAACCCAGGTATGTTCTACCTCTGATCTACAATCCCAGCCCTTTTTATTTTTATTTTGATACAGGGTCTCCCTAAGTTGCTGAGGGTTTCACTAAGTTGCTGAGGCTGGCCTCAAACCTGGGATATTCCTGTCTCAGCCTCCCAAGTACTGGGATTACAGGTATGTGCCACCATGCCTGGCTTTTGAAATTAATACTTAAAGGCAAATTTTGTGAATACCTTATTAATTATTTTTGTCCTTCACCCAATGTAGTAATCTTCACTCAGATGGTGCTTAATTGTATTATTGAATGATTATGTTTGAAGTGACAGCAGGAAGTTTTAAAGTTTGCCTCAAATAGGAAATCTATTGAAGTCAGAAATTGAATGCTTTTGTGTAAGAATTTATATGACCATTTGTTTACGTAAAGGCAACCTGAATGAAATGTCAATAGCTTAATAACTAGTTATCTCCAAGACCCAAGAGTTCTTTATGCTAAATAATTTTACTGAAAACCAATCCTTTAAAGACATGGATCAATAAAATGTATTTATATCACATACCATGATCCATCCAACATTGATTTAAAGTAATGAAGCAACAATATACTATGATGTGCTATAATGAAAACTTCCAAAGAAATACTGTTTGGAACACTTAAAGACATTAAACCTGATGTTCTCTCTAACCTCAGTAAAAAATTGATTTTAATTATGACTACTTAAGAGTGTGTTTGTGTGTGTGCATGTGTGTGTGTGTGTGTGTGTGTGTGTGTGTGAAATCTGCATCTCCACTATACTGATTTTTGACCAAAATTCATGAAAGCTTCACAGATTTGTCATTAAACATATAGATACTGCGATAAATGAATTAGAATCAAATAACAACCTTAACATGTGTTAATTAGGTGGCCTTGAGTATTCCTTGCTTTAATTTCATCATCTATAAAACAAGGTTGATACTAATTGACTATCCTTATTGAATTCTTTTTAAAATAATTTATTACACATATATAAATACTTCATGCATTAATTAGGATGTAGAAATCTGTATACAAGCATTGGCTTTTTATATCTCTAATGTTAGCATTGTTTACTATGTAATTACTTTCAATTTTGTTTCTCAACTTGTTAAAAATGTGACATAAAGCCAGCCTCAGAAAGTAGAGTCGTGTGTTTGCTCTCATATGTGGAAGCTAGAGAGAAAAATAGAAAACATAAGGGTCTTCAGATAAATTAGGAGACCAGTAGAATCATGGAAAAGGATTGAGTAAGGGAAGAGGGAGGGGAAAAGGGAGGTTTGAGGAAGGAAACTGTTCAAATAATGCTATGATCACATATGAAGGTATCACTATCAATATCACTACTGTGTACCGGGAAATAGGAGGGAGCAGCAAGATGGGATGAGGAAAGAAATACACAAATGATGTGTTCATGTATGAATGTGTCACTTTGAATCTCACTATGATGCATAATTATAACGCACTAATAAAATTATATTTGAAAATAAAATTATGCAGAGAGAAAAATAATATGATTATAAAATTTACCAAACATGCTTAGCTATGCAAGCATGACCTGAACAACAAATTGGTAAATTTTTCTAATAGTCAAATATTTTTCTTAAAAATAGGACCTCCTTTGAAATATATATTACTTGTAGGAATTTAAATTAAAGGGTCTGGGGAAAATATTGCAACATATACTTAAAATTATCTATATAATGAATTGGAGCAAAAGATAAGACTGTAAAACAAACCAATTTATGAGAAAGCAAAGTGTATATTTCTGCATTAAGATAGTTCTCATTGGTCTCAGAAGACTAAAAACAATCTAAATGATAATTGCTTCTATGCACAAGACCCAAAGAAAAATGTGCAGGTAGAATGGGAAATCAATATTCTTTAGAGAAAATGTTATTTGGATACTTAGAATGCTCTATTTGAATATAGAGTACTTTATTTGTACTCCTTATGATCTTTCTCTAATTCTCTTTGATGTACTTATATTCTTCTTTGTACTTCATTTTGAAAATTTTGTAGGCTAATCCACAAGGGACTTTCAGAGGCTCACATGGAATATTAACTCCAATCATTCATTGATTATATTAATATATAGTCCTACATCATCAAGCTTCATTTTTCAAAGTATGACCGGCCATATGTAAATATAACATGAAAGTATGTACCCTTGGGAATGTGCTATATAATAAAACTTCTTAAAGTTTAAAAATATCTTACAAGTTTAATAACATGTATTTCCTTACATCATATATTCATAATTTATATATTTCAAATTATTATTTTTACATCATTACAGGGATTTAGAGTGTCTGGTACAATACTTTGACTTCAAGTGATTCAATTGGAAAGTGTTCCTCTCATTCTTATACCTGTTTTAGTCTGTAAAATATACATTTTAGAGTCCTACTGTGAAAGAGAACAACTTTAAATGTTTGAACAACTGTACATTTTTTACATTCTGATATAAAAGGCAGTATCTCTCACTTTAGAGGATTTATACTTACCTTTATTTTCACCTCAAGAGTACATAGAATTGGAAAGAACATTACTTGTCACTTAAAAATAGAAAAAAAAAAAACTCCAGGCAAAATTCAGGTTCATTACTTTGTTTGAAACCATCACAAATCTGAAATTTTAGAGAAATCCAATAACCCCAAATCTAAGCAGACGAAGACTCCTGTAGAGTAAAGTGGAAAGCAATCACATTTCCAAAGGCAAAAGACACGAGATGGTGAGGTGAGGCTAATACAGCTGGAAGAGCCGATGGACTGACAATGTCCAAGAGCAGCTGGGTGATGAGCCAGAGACCCTACTGGCCACAGAGAGTATTGCACCTTCTTGTTGGCCTTTTAACTCCAATAGAAGCTTCAGAGTCCAGAAAAAATGTGTCAATCAGAACAGCAGAGAACATGACCCTGACCCCTGTCCCCCAGCTTCAGCCTGCTGAGTATTGAGTAAAAGTAACCGCAGAATACTTCATATAGCATAGCCTTTAAAGATAATGGTGGGGGACCATTCTTTGTGTAAAAAGCCTTCGAAGTAACCCACAATTAGTCCTTCGACAATAAAAATCTTCTGAAGTAAACTAGACAGACTAGATTTCTTAAATTATTTTTGGACAACTAGGTTTCTCATTGAAAAAGAGAAACAGGTGCTTGTCCAAGATTATTTTTTTTTTTTGCGGTACCGGGGATTGAACGCAGGGGCGTTCTACCTCCATGCTACACCCCCAGCCCTATTTTTTATATTTTATTTTGAAACCGGGTCTCACAAAGTTGTGGAGGGCCTCACTAAGTAGAGAGAGAGAGAGAAAGAGAGAGAGAGAGAGAGAACTGAGGCTGGCCACGAACCCGGATCCTCCGGTCTCCGCCTCCCAAAGTACTGGGATTACAAGCATGCGCCACCACACCCGGCTGTCCAAGATTATTTTAATGCTCCCTCCTCTTTATTATATGTTAGGCAGTTTTTTTCCCAACTCTAGGCCCCCAATATTTCCTTTCTTAGCACAGTTATTTTTGAAAGCTTATAAATATGAATTTTTCTTTAAATCTTTGAGATGTCATTCTCTTTAAGTAGTTTGTCAGTTTTAAAACCAAGGATGATCTTGCTCAAGGACCAGGGAGCAGAACCTTTGACATGTCATCATCACTCTGGCTAGGGTCTTGAGTATTATGTTGAAAAGAGGTGGAATAGTGGGCATCCTTGTCTTGTTCCCGATTTTAAAGGGAAGTTTTGAATTTTTCCCTATACGATATGATGTTGGCTTTGGGTTTATCGTATTATTCATCAGCATTTCACAACTATAATCTAAAAGACTTGACCACATAACTTAGAAGAAGGAAAATTTATTGGATCATGGTTTTCCTTTGAGACATTGAGGTTCAGTCTATGTGAGGCCAGGGACCACTGATCTCAGGGCATGGCAGCGGCAGGAAGCAGAGAGAGGGAGAGCGCAAGGCTTTGCTCCTCACATCATGGAGGCCAGAAGCAAGAGAGCTTGTGGGTGGAAGGAGGAACCATATATAATCTCCAGGCTGCACCCTCAGGGACCTACCTTCTCCAGCCATATCCTACTGGACTAGGCCACCACCCTAGGTTGTTGGGATTACCACCCTCATGACTCAATTACATCAACTCCAAACACCAATTTATGAACTCTTCAAGGGGCCATTCTATATCTAACTATAACATTCTGCCCCTGGTCCCTGAAAAGCTCATGCCCATTGCAGAATGCAAAATGCATTTAATCCTCTCCAAAAGTTCCCACAGTCTTAACAGTTCCAGCATCACTGGAAAGTCCCAACGTCCAAAGTCTCCTCTGAGACTCAGAGTGGACTTTTGCGAGCTCCTTTAAAAGACAATGAAGATAAAAATAAAAAAAAGCACGTTACATGCATCTAATATACAATGGCAAAGAGAAAACATTCACATTCCCAAAGGGAGGAATAGGGTGAAAGAAAGAAGGAATGGGACCAAAATAGTAACAAGATCCAGCAGGGCAAGTATTTAATCCTATAGCTCCATTTCTGGCTTCTGGGGCACATGGTGGTGAGATGAGACCTACAAGGATCTTGGCAGCCCTGGTTCTATGGCCTGGTTGGTTGCAATGGGCTGGTTACTGTCTCTCCCAGGCTGGCTCCCCCAGCCTGGCTCCATAGCTCACAACTGGCAGCCTTTCCTCATGATCATTCCATGGTTCTGGCATTTATAAATTGGAGGGGTTTTCCTTGCAACCTTGGCTTCACCCTCACAGTTTCACAAATTGCCCCATTTGGACCTGCTTGTAGGAATTCCAACCCTGCCACACCTTGCCTGGCTTCCCAGGCCTTTCTTTAAAATTGGGTGGGGAGCCTCCATGACTCCTTTTTTTGCAGCAAAGCCAGCACTAGGTGAACACCAAGATGGACTTCCAACAGAAAGGAGGTACAAAGCCTCCAGTACCAATCAATAAATAAGTACAATAAATAAATAAATAAATAAATAAATAAATAAATAAATTTAAAAGTCCCTATTTCAGTCTGTATTCTCACAGCTATGACCCAAAACACCTGACCACCACAACTTAGAGGAAGGAAGATTTATTTGCTCACAGTTCCGGAGATTTCAGGAGTTCAGTCCACATCAGGTCAGGTTCATCTGTGGAGCTCAGGCCATGTCAGCTAGAGGCAGAGAGAGGGAGAATGTAAGTGCTCTTCTTTCACATCATGGAGGCCAGAAACAAGAGACTGCAAGGGGGAGGAGGGACCATATGTAATCCCCAAGGACACAGACCCAGGGACCTCTCTTCAGAGACCAAGCCCTGTCTCCCTCTGTGAGGTCTCAAGGAGCATTCTAACTCCAAACCATTACAGTCCCATTTTCTTAAAACTTGAGTGTTCTTTATCAAATTTATTCCCCATCATTTTATCTTTTACTAGAACACAATTTTTAGTAACAAAAACATGATAAACTTGTACAAATAACTGCAAATATTCTAGATTTTGATTTTTATCTACTTTTATAATTAGTTTTAAGCACAGAGTAATTATAATTTATTATTTTATGAGTATGAAGGCAATGTTATATTAGATGTTATATGTAATACACAATTATGATACAAGGTTTGGTCATTTTCACAGATTCCCTGGAATTGTTTAAGAGCAATAGAGTCATATTTTTAAATTGCTGTTTTTATAACTTAATCTTTCATGGAATGCAGGTATATCTTATTTAGATGATTTTAGTATGAAGTCTGACATTTGTTGAATATAAAAGCATTATTTACTATCAAGGTAATAAACATATTTCCTCACCAAGGAGAAATAACTCTGCTCTCAATTATATCCAGCTGAATCTAAAGTTAGAATTTCAGGGCTCCCCTTACCAATACTAAATTGTGTGAGCACAAATAAATGTTCCAAAGGTCATGGCCATCGTATATAAGTTTAATCATGTCCTTACATATTTGTTTAGTTTTAGTTCATTCTGTTTTTTTAGTCCGTTTACACTGAAAAGTTGGTGTTCTTAGATTTAGCCAATGCAATAAATTGAACTGGCCCCTCTTGGTTCATAAAATATTTACCATGTCTCCAGATGTCAAAATATTTTAACCTACTGTTTCCAAAACTATGATTTATCATGCTGCCAGAAAGGAAGAATTAAATTCCCTCCCTAAAGCAAATCATAAAAACAAACTGATATTTTAAATTTATTTTATAATCTATGAAACTGAACTTAACCTCACATTTTCTGCTCCACTGAATAGTGACTTTTGTATTAATAAGAACTATAGCTAACACAACTTATATATTCTTGAAAGTAAACTAAAAGAGGGTAAATAGGAAGCTTTGCTAAAGAAAAGAGTTTAATTTGTAACAATTCTCATTTTCTTTTTATACATTTAATGACAATTCCCTCCACCTCCAGCAGGTCATGGCTCTGATTGTATGGCAGGAAAGCAAATAAGCTTTTACCTTCACCCCACTAGCATTTCATATCTGCTCTTCTTCTTCAACCTGCTTATTGCAGTAGGCTAAGAGGAAGAATGGCTTCTCGCATATCGACAACAGTGAAGCAACTTACATAAAATTTCATAAAGTTTGCTGGGCATCAGAGCATCAGTGGCTGCGTACGTGGAGGCATTGCTGTGTGTCTTGGACTTTATCACGCTTTCCAGTGTCTGGTGCTCCTTGGTGCATGGCAAGGGCTATAATCAAGAGATAACAGGGAAGCTGAATAATGATGATGCATTCATTCTGGGAAGGGGAAGAACTGGCGGTTACAATAGGAATGCTTAAGAGAGAAATATAAACAAGCATGCATAGTCCTCTTAGACATATTTACCCGAAATTCTGTTTTAAGATCCTGCTAATGGTAAATTAACCAATATTTTGAAATACATACTCTTGAATTACTAAAGAAGACTCATGAAAGGCACATTTCCAGACATGTCTTCCCAAAGAAGAGAGCATTTTATAGAAATAAATGATACATCATTTTAATACTATGAATGAGGTTAAGCAAATGCATGCGTTTGATTTTAGGTTTATTTGTGAACATGATATTCATTGTACATCGTGTATTTGGGGTTTAAAAACAGCTCTTATGTACTATTAATATCTTAAGTTAATATCTTTCATTTAGCCATTTTATTCTATGCAAGACTAGAATTTACTGAAAGAAAAGATCCTAAATGAATTGGAGCACCAGCTTTGAGCCCATTCTATTCCATTTCATATATATATGTAGTGTGTGTGTGTATACATAACAAATAAGCAATAATATTAATAATATTAATTATGTGTAATAAATGTGCAATGTGTGCATGTATGAAGTTAATACCCTGACGTATATCAAAATGTATAATTACAATGCACCAATAAATGAACATTAAAAAAATGAAATTTAATAATGTTTATGTTACACACTTAAATACTATATTTGTTAAGTTATAGTCTAAAGAAAATGATTTAATACAAAATAAGCACCACCACATTGAATTATTAAAATATATTTAAAGTCATAAATAAAAACATATATTAAATCTGGTTTACACATATTTGTTTTTTATTTTTATATGCTTTTATTGGCGCATTACAGTCTAACATCATAATGTAAATTATGTTGACAGTGACATACAGGCACACAGCACTTGGTGCCCCCCCTCCCAGGCTGCCTCCCGGTTGTCCCCCTTCCCCATTGGTTTACAGATTTAAAGAATTTATACAACCTAAAAATATATGGTAACATAAGAATACCATGTATATTGAACTATCTTATTATTTTGAAAGGAGTATTCATCTTTTTAAAAGTAAATTTTCCATGAATTAGATTTAAAAGTTATTTTCAAAGTGAGTATATGTGACAGAATTTCTATCCAAAAATATTTGAAATTCCATTCCTGATTCTCATAATTATCACTGATAGTTCGACTTTCAGATATTATTTAGAGAACCATCGATAAACACCCCAACAATCTTGTGTAAGACATGTAAGTTGAGCTCAGTTTCCTCATCCATATGTCAAATATGTGAGAATATATGAGTTATAAAGACCCGCATGCTCTACCAGCTCTATTCTTCTGTAATTCTTTACATCTGAATGTCATGTGGTACTAAAACTGAGAAATACAATGAGACCAAAGCACCAGCTTTGAGCCCATTCTTTTCCATTTCATATATATATATATAGTGTGTGTGTGTGTGTGTGTCTGTGTGTATACATAAAAAATAAGCAATTATGTTTGTGTTTTTAGCTTTAAAGATTATTTTGTAAAGTAGAAAACTATAAAAATTCCAATTTTTACATTACAGACACTGTAATACTACAATTAACAGGAAAATTTAAACTCATTATAATGCCAAAATACAAACTCAAACACACACACACACACACACACACAAACTGCTACATTGAAAGGGTCTGCTGATTCCAAGTCAGGTGCAGAAAGCATACAATAGGAGCCTAAAATACATTGTTGTGACAGAAAATAAGGAAGCTCTTAAAAAATAGTTTGGTTTTATCAAAAGGACTCAGGAAACAATATAAAGGTGATTGCACTGAACCTCAGAACGAATTGCCTCTTTGAGCTGAATGAAACTTATTTAGTGCACTTATGAATATAAGTTTTCAAGACCATGAGAAAGAAAGAATGAGAGAGAGAGAAAGAGAGAATAAAGCAAAAATAAATTGGATATTTTTTCACACATTAGTCTTCTTGTTTGATAAGTAGTTAGAAATTTACCTTACATTTTTTGTATAAATTGTTTTTTTCAAGTAAATATATGACTGTAGTTTATGGGAGAAAAATTATAACAAAATTTTAATTAGTAATTTTGCAAGGAAATATTACATTAAAAAATCACTGTTTGTCAAGCCCTATGAATTGTATTGATGCAAGACAAGATTATCCATGGATTGCACCATGACAGGCACAGCTGATGGAAGTTACTGGTTGACCCAGGCAGAAGAGCGTTCCATTCACAAGTAAACGTTACATGTGCCCCTTGGTGTGAGGTAATATGAAGCTCGCAGGACTATGTATTCATATTCTAGAATAAAGTGTGAGTAAATCAAACTGAGCCACTGGAGATAAGACCTTATTACAGGAAATATTATATCAGAAGAATAAGCTAAACGACAGCATAAGTAAAGACACAGATGGATCCAGAAAGTGAGGCATTTAATAGGACAAATGGTCCAGTTTTATTGATAAGTTAATAATGTGACCAAAAATATAAGTCAACACATTGTGTTTAAGAAAAACTTGAAAGACATAGCACACACATATGAATATGAACTAAGTATTATAAAATATCTAATAAAGTATTGTTAATGGTATTATAATAGGAAAAATATGACCAGATTTTTCAGAGATGCATACTGAAATATAGTGGGGTGAAATGTGCAATGTCTGAGACTTTTTTTGAAGTACTAGCAAAAAGAGATTAGTGGAGCTCTGCAAAATTTTGATAAATTTTGAATTTAAGTTATGAGTATATGGTATTATTATCTATGTTCGCACGTATATTTATAATTTTCATAATAAGCATAAAATACAGAAGAATGATATGAACACATGATTCTAATGGATTTGAAAATGTGTGTAATAAATTCCCCAGAAAAACACAACTTTCCACATATGGTACACACATAAGCAGAAAGCTGAGCTGCCCTGTAATCCCCAGTACATCCAAGTCATGAGTATGATTCATCCCACAGAGAAAACAGTGGGCCTGAGCCAGCTCCCGGTGAGTTCTATAAAATGTTCAAGGATCATATAACTTCAATTTTACACAGTTTCTTCCACAAACGAGAAGGCGATGGAACAGTGCTTTTATTTTCATGATGTCAGCAAATCTTTGAAAGCAAAGAAGGGAAGAGGAATGTAAGAAATGAAAAGTATGTGCCAGTCTCACTTAAAAATATATGAGCAATAGTTGTAAACAAATAATTGTGAGCAGAATTTGTCAAGCTATGAAAAAATTTTGAAACCACTGACATGTAAACTTCCCCTTAGGCACTACTTTTGAAATCTGGGCTAAGTTGCTACCTCCCACTACAAATAAATCAGTTCTATTGTGTTAGACTTAACAGTAAATGGAAAAAGAAGCTCTTTAAAACTATATAACAAAATCAACATAATGTACCTTTTATAATATGTTGTGATAATTTCAGGACTGTTTAGTATAAGATCTCACATTAACTCAGCATACAAACTAATTCTTAAAGAAGGTTGAAAATCAGAAAATAGAGAGAGAAAGATTATTTACCCATCGCCATTAAATTCAGACTTTCTAAGTCACCAAAAGATATCAGAAACATAATGAAAACACACCTGAAAACTCAGAGATGACATCTTAAATACCTCAAAAGCGATAAATGATTAGCTCCTAGAATCTATAAAGTAAAACTAAAACAAACAAAAAAGATAATTAATGGACAAAACACCTGAATGAACACTTCAAAGAAGAAATATGTTACAAATAAATATATTAAGCATGTATTAATAGTCAAGGAGATACATATTAAATAATCATTTTCTACTTATCAAGTTAATAAAAATGAGCATTTCTAACAATATTAAATATCAAAGAGCATGTAGAACCACGCAATACTTATACGATGTTGGCAGATAAAGGCTATTTGGGAATCAACTAAAATTGTCTAGGAAGCAAAATACATAGAAATTTTAAGGTTCTACTCCAAGGCATTTATCTATAGAATATCTTGCATGTGACACAAAGAAACATAAAAGCATGCTAAGACTTGCACTATTTTAAATTCTGAGAATGTAGTCACAATATATAGATCTTTCAGCAAGAAAATGCAAGAGGGAGAGTTTCTAGGAAGTGTACAATATAGGGAATAAGTGATTTCATACAATTGTGGGGCATTGTATTTGTGAGAGTGTCTTTGTCTCAATCTTTTGACAGCTTTTTGAGTTTTATTTAATAGCTCATGTCTTATGCTCAAATATTGATTTTTTTCAAAAAGTAGATTATTAATGTGAGACATCTTTTATGATGGTATCTTTTTTTTTTTTTTTTTGCGGTACCGGGG
>PVJS01004798.1:0-67195 GCA_004027185.1 Glis glis
TTCTCTAATTCCATCCATTTCCCTGCAAATGATGTAATTTTGTTCTTCTTTATGGCTGCATACAATTTCATTGTGTACATATCCCATAGTTTTGTAATCCATTCATCTGTTGATGGACATCTTGGCTGGTTCCATAGTTTGGCAATTGTGAAAAGACAAGGTCTTGCTTAGTTGCCCAGGCTGGCCTTGAACTTGCAATTGCCCTGTCTCAGCCTCCTAAGTAGCTGGAATTACAGATTTGTACCAGTTTTTATTTTTTTTAAATATTATTTACCATCCATTGGTTTAATCCAGGGATATGGAATATGGAGAGCAAACTGTATTTCTTTTTATCCATGCAGACATTCATACATACCATTAAAGGAAATGGACTTTGGTCCTAAATAAATGTTAGCTATCCTGGGGGATGTGCATAGGTTTTATACAAATATGATGCTATTTTACAAGAGGAACAGTATCCTCAGAGTTTGGTATCTGCAAGGGATCCAGGAACCAATCCCCTGCAAATACCAATAGACAACTGAATAATGAGACAAGTTAGAGGGAGTCCAGGGCTGGAGACCTGAGCTCATGGGTGGGATTCTGTACTTTTTTGTACTGAGAGGTCCACAGGAAAAGTAGGAAATGTGCCTTCCTCAGCCTCGCAGCCCTAGTGCATTTCATTTTACTTAAACTGCATAGTTTCACCATGCTTTGTTTTCCTACATAAAACTATAGACACACTTAAATAAGTGCTTTGGACTTTACTAACAGTAATTTGTTACCAAATCAGGATGAAGCCATTGGTGCAGGCAGGTGGAATTCCAGAACCTTCTAGAGTCAGTATCAGATGTCATGTAGCACACCACAGGGTCCCATCTCAGTTACCCACTCTCAGAACTGGAACTCAGACCAAGTGTGGGGGTTACTTAAGGAAAGATTTATAGGAGAGTTAAACCAGAGACATCTAGAGATGGCTTCGAGAGTACTTTAAAATGCCTCAAGTCACATCACAATAGATATTCGTACATATCTATCAGCTTGGCGAAAATTAAAAAGTATTACAATACTATTTATTGGAAGGCATGTAAAACAATAGGAACTTGTATATTTCTAGTAGAAGGGTAATTTGGTACAATCATTTTGAAAAAAGAATAGTATTAATTGAATAGTAATAGTTGAAGGTATCTCTCCTCTATGACCCAGCAACTCCATATCTAATAGGCACATTAGAGAACCTGTGTGTGCACCAGGTAACGAATTCACAGCAGCATCATTAAAATAGCCTGAACCTTGAGACAACCTAGACAGCCATTTACAGCACAATGAATACATAAATCACAGTAGAATAAACAAATGTTAAAAATGAGCCCAGTATAGCTACACACAACATGGATGAATTTCACAAGTATAGCATTGATGAAAAGAGGGAAGTAAATTTCCATTCATATAAAGTTCAAGAACTAAATTATATTTAGGGATACACACTATAGATGGTAAAAGGAATAGAAAACTACAAGGAAACACAAGGACACAGTTATCACAGAAAAACAGGCTAATGAATACCTGACAGTGGGGTGGAGGGAGACAGTTATGATTAAAGAAGGAAACATCCAGGGCTTCCGTACTATAAGAAGTATTTTATTTCTTGACTTGGCTGGTGGTAACACGGATGTCCCTTTGATAATTATTTGTTAAACTTTATGTTTATGAGTATTTCTGAATGTATAGTGTTTTCACAATTAAAATAAAAAACCCAGTGGAATGATGAGATCAAAAGTTTCTTTTGTTGTTTACAAAGACACATGCCGAGCTGGGCGTGGTGGTACACACTTGTAATCCCAGTACTTTGGGAGGCGGAGACTAGAGGATCGGAGTTCGCGACCAGCCTCAGCTCTCTCTCTCTCTCTCTCTTTTTCTACTTAATGAGGCCCTCCGCAACTTCGTGAGACCTGGTTTCAAAATAAAGTATAAAAAATAGGGCCAGGGGTGTGTGTAGCGCGGAGGTAGAACGCCCCTGGGTTCAATCCCTGGTACTGTAAAAAAAAAAAAAAAAAAAAAGACACATGCCAGAATAGAAAGCTGGCCAAGTCAGAGTGTTTTTCAATACCTAGGAAGATAATCCAAGCCAAAAGAAGGGATTCCTTCGAGGCTCTGGGTGGACCCAGTGGGATTAGAAACTAGAGAGGAGTCGAGGAGCAGCTAGCGATGGCATTGTGCAGCCCATTATGGGAACTGAAAGTTGAACACCATAGGGAACCTTCTTATCAGAGCTCAGCCATGGTCTATGTGAATGACCTTGGACAAGTTACCCAATCTCTTTGGGCTTCAGATGGTATCTGTAAAACAAGGATGGTAACAGTACCTACCTCACTGGCTAGTTTATGAGACACTCAGAACCAATGTGGCATGTAACAGGCACAGTCAGTACATGAATGTTCACTCATTATTAGTATATATTACAGGTCTTCGAAGCCAACAAGATAGTCACATATGCGGCTTACTAAAATTGCAATATAATTTTTTTCATACGTCCAAAGGAAAATGCTCACTACAGAATCTATGAGGTTAAATGATCATGGTTCAAAGAGTAAGGTCAAAAAAAGATAGATAATCTTAGGGTGACTTTCAGTGGAGAGGAAGGTGGGTCAGCCTCCCTCTTTGCAGCTGGACTTTTGAGGCAATTCTAGACTCCACCCATGTACCCTGCTGGGCTTCTTCCTCCTCACACACCATGTGGGCCCTGGCCGGCTGCACCTCTGCCCTCACAAAGCACCTTCTCTTTCTCCAAATGTCCGTCTTTCAATTAATGTCAAAGTGAAAAATATTTCATAATTTTTAACATAAAGATGCACACCTTCTGTTTTCCATTTTAAAGCAGATTTGCTAAACTCTTCCTAGGTTTCTCTCAAACACAAATCAACCCCAAATGAACAAAGTTGCGTGGTATTTGTATATGATTTTTGAGTTTCCCTGCTGTGGGGCTGGGGCATTCATTAGAAAAAAAGGTTCCCAGCCAGGTATGGTGGCACACACCTGTACACCCAGCACTTGGGAGGCTGAGACAGGAGATCGTAGGTTCGAGGACAGCCTCAGCAACCTAGTGAGACCATGTTTCTAAACAAAAAGTAAAAAGGGCTGGGGGTGTATTTGAGAGGTAAAATGCCCCTGAGTTCCATCCCCAGTACCACACACACATATACCCCCCAAAAAAGTTCACACCTATGAAATGAAGCACATTATAATGTCCATTACCGCATTAATGCTCACATCAATATCACCTAGAAGGCAAGGCTGGATCCAGCACTTTCAGGGCTGAAGCCTAAGGGCCACGGTGCTACTATGACATTATAAAAGCTAGTAAAAATAACAAGGATCTGAGGCTGATGGGGTGCGTGTCACAGGTCCTTTATTTGTCCACAGCTGCCCCATGAAGGAGGCACTACTATCAATCCTGTTTCTTTTTTCTTCCTCCTTCTCCTTCTTTTGTTCTGGGGACTAAACCCAAAGGCTACATCCCTAGCCCTTTTTATTTTTTACTTAGAGACAGGGTCTCACTAAGTTGCCCAGGCTGGCCTCAAAGTTGGGATCCTCCTGCCTCAGCCTCCAGAGTAACCATGATTACAGGTGTGCACCCCTGCACCCGGCTTGTCAACCCTGTTTCTAAGGTTCAGAGTGGACAGCAGATAGGTTTAAAGCCAAGGTGTGTCTTGATCCTGAAATAGATTTTACTCTATCACAAAGCTAAAAACTACCAGTATGAACAGCTTGGAGGAGCAACAAAATTAATAAACAGGACTGAAAACAAAACAAAACAAAACAAAACAATGCTGCAAGGCTGAGGCTCTGAGACCAGCAGCTGACTGACCAAGGTCAAGAAGGTATTAAGTGATGGCCCCAAGCCCCACTATGGAGGCCTGGCCTTGAGCCCCGAACTAGCCCCAAGGATCTGGGTACATCTCTGTGAATCTACTTCCAAGGCAGGCCTTTTTGGGGATACATGATCCTCCTTTAAATGCTTTTTTCCTAATCCTGCTACAGGCCACTCCAGCTGGCCTGAGGTCAGCAAAACCCTCCTGTTAGAAGCCTGGAGGTCAGACCCCACCCTCAGCACACTGCGGAGCCTGAGCCTGTTTCTCCCTATCCCCTCCATGGGGATCTCGTGCTGAGGTGCTTCCCCGCCCCCTTTCCATTCTTGCATCACCACTGCATCTCACTGGAGGCACTCACAAGGGGCGGGCAGGGGTGGAGAGCCACAGGTGGCTCTCAGGATCCTTCCGTGTTTGTGCTTTTTGTTCTTTTTTTCAAGGGAACAGGAAACAGGGCCTGGAAGGGAGTAAAAATAGCAAGGCCGAGAGCCCCACAAAGTCTTTCTTGTGCTGGGAGCCTCTTGGGCCCAAAGCGGTTCCTGGCGTGGGAACAAGGAGCCCATCTGTGAGCCACGAGGACCAAGGACCGCCTGTTCCAGCCACCTAGGGCGCCAGGGCTGAGGGCCTGTCCCCAGGCTCCTCTTCGTAGGGGCTGTGCAAGAAGCAAAACCACCTCTGATCACCCTCTCCCCCAGCTCTCTTTCAGAAACCCAAGGGTCAAATAAAAACAAATTGCATTTAGTGGGAGCTGGAAATTTCCTCTCCTGCTGAGGAGGGCACAGGAAGGAGGAGTGGGTGAGCTGGGATTCTATATTTAGCGAGGTCTGTGCTGCAGAGCACCAGATTTCCCTCAGGTCCCCAGAAAGGCATTCACTCCCTTCCTCAGCATCTGTGCACCCAGGGCTTGGGGTGTGCTACACACAGGGTAGAAAGAGGGAAGATGGATTAGTGCATCCCACAAGGATTGCCTGCCTCCTCTGGCTGGGCTTTGTTGCAGAGCTGGGGCTGCAGAGGTAATGACCACAGACCAAGCCCTGCAGAAATGGCAGAGTCCAGAGGTCCTTAAGCAGCAGAGTCACCTGGCAGGCTGGGGCCACCCCCACTGTTTGTGGCTCAGTAGGTCTGGGGTAGGGCCCAGGAATTTGCATTTCTAATAGCTGTGCTGCTGGTTTGGGGATGGTATGCTTTTGAGAACCACTGGTTTAGGAAAACAGAAAACAGAGTGAGTCATTATTCTCCAAACTCTATCTCACTACTGGCTGTAGAATAAAAAACATGAAAGGCATATTCAATCATTCATCCATCCACTTATTCATTCTTCTGTGTTAAGGGCCTCCCATCAACACCAAGTATTATCTAGCAGCTGGGAATGCAGCAATGAATAAAAGAGGTAAACTGTGTCATGGGACCAATCACGTCTGGGGTCCAGGTGGGTTCTAAAACAGCCTGGAGCCAGGACTCCAGGACTAGATGGTTAATTGTAGATTTGCTGAGGGTTTGAAGCAGCAAGCAGAGACTTTAGATTTTGGTGTGAAACTGTCCTTAGCCAAAGAGACCTGCAGAAACCTTGACCATAGCAACAAGAGATTGAGCCCCAAAGTGCTCAAAATCTGCAAGCTCCCAGAATCCTAACTGAGTGGAGGAAAACCCCCCAAACAGTTTCAAGGTCCTTATTTTTTTTTTTTTTGCAGTACCGGGGATTGAACCCAGGGGCGTTCTACCTCCACGCTACACCCCCGGCCCTATTTTTTTATACTTTATTTTGAAGCCGGGTCTCACGAAGTTGCGGAGGGCCTCACTAGGTAGAGAGAGAGAGAGGGAGACAGAGAGAGAGAGAGAGAGCACTGAGGCTAGCCTCGAACCCAGATCCTTTGGTCTCCGCCTCCCAAAGTACTGGGATTACAAGCGTGCGCCACCACGCCCGGCCTCCTTATATTTCTTATTATTAATTTGCAAGACATAATTTCTACCCTGATATGTCTATCACAGCCTTAGAAAAATTACACTTCATACTCAATTGAGCTTTCTTGTGGTAGCATTATTTTAACAGTTGTAATAAAACCCTTAACAGTTTTAAGAGTGTTAATGTCCTAACACTTTTCTCCACATTTTCCTTTGAAGACTTTGTATTAAGATTTTTGAGTCTCCTTGAAATAGGGAGCTATTTGTAGCGAGGATTTTTCTGTTGAAGCTGAGTAAATATCCCAAGAATTCAATATTCAAATAGTCCTTAAATTTGGGTCTTTCAACAGGACATGCTTTGTATATTTTTTATCAAGCATTTTGGCATGAGAGCACCACAAAATTCCTTAATTTAAACTCACTGGAGACGTCGACTTTGCTGGGCTTACCACTTAATTTTTCTCAGGGCCATATTGTCAGAAACAGGAACTCTGATGTCAGACTAACAGGACAGATTTGCATCGAGCCAGGTTGTGTGACCTCAGATAAATGGCTTAAATTCTAATGGCCTGTCTTGCTCACTGCAAGACAGAACAGATGGCAGCTCCTTCCTCCTAGGGTCAGTGGGGAACAGAGAAGCCAGCGCAAAATCAGGCACATAGTAATCACTCAGTAAATGTTTATTATTGTTAAACCATTGCTTCATCCAAATATGGCTTTAGGGAAAAACTGTTCTGTAATACAAAACTTTTTTTTTTGGAGCTAGGAGAACACTGGCAACTCCCAGCAGGTGAGCATACACTGGTCTGAGTACACAGCACCTCTTCAATCAGCATGTGGTTATTCTGACATGTGTTGACCCCTCAGAGAAGCAGAAATGAAGCTGAAACAAAATAGTTTCAGTTTGCTTTATATTTAAGACATTCTTCTTTGGAGACTGCTTTGATTCTACCTCATGTTCCCGGGAAGTTTGTGAACAGTTTGTGAACAGGAAGTGATCTGGTGTTGGTGGGAAGACAAAAAGGAAATCAGGCCTCTTTATTCTCAGACTGTTAACCAAAATCAAAATCTCCAAGTGCTGTAGGTCACTATCACTATGAACTACATTATGATGTGGGACTACAATGCACCAATAAAAGTATTTAACACACACACACACACACACACACACACACACACACACACACTATAGTCAGGAAACTCAAAAGGCAAACTTAAAAACTAAAATGTATGAAATGTAAGCAGCTAAAATTACCCAGAAGGAAAATTTATAAATATGCCCCATCCATCCAAACATATAATATGAATATATATATCTGAGGTTAGTCTTATGACTAAGTTACAGAATATTTTACTTATCATTAGAAAGTCTAATTCTAAACAAACAATACAGCACACATATATTTCCTTACTAGTTATGAAAGGAGATATTAAAACCTTGAGATACTAAGTATAACCTCTGAACACCATTTCCACTTCTAGCACGCACAATGTACAATATAGCATAATTTACAACAACTACTGAGAAACCTCAGACTTAAGGGTTCCCCTGCCTCCCCCTAAAAAAAGTCTTAAAAATAAACAAAATTTGAATGAAGATTCATATTTTACTTCTGAGAAGTGTGGGGAAAAGAATTTATCGAAACCAACACATTGCCAGAATCCAAAAGTCTAAGCATAATAATGGGTGGAGAATGGTGTACGTGGGCCTGGTCTTGAAATCAGCAATGTTTTGGTGATTTTTAAGAGTAAAGATCACAGCATATTTATATAAAGCCACCAGGCAGACTATATTATATTTTCCACCAATTGCTGGCCTGCACCCCTCACCTTGGGATGGCAGCACAACATCCTGTTCAGCACCTGGCAGGTTTATTTAGGTCCGGCAGGAAGGCCCCACAAATCAGGCATTCAATTCTTTGCTTTCAAGTTTGGATATTTAGTACCTACTCCTAAATACAACATTCAAGGAAGATCTATGATTATGTGGAAATTAAGCAAAGGGTAACTGCAAACATCATTCAGGGAATGTGTCCAGCGGCCACATCTCCCATCAACCCAACCTTGCAACTTCATTTCATTATTGTTGCAGAATGAGCAGAAGAGACAAAACACAACCACAGGCATTCATGAATCTTTGTTGGCTTCCATACAATTAAACAGATGAAATTACTACCAGCCCCACACTCTTTCAAGGTAGACAGGCTTGAAGGTATATTATTAAATGGAGTCAATTTTCTTCTCCATTATTTCGGCAGGGTCTTCAATGTATTTTTCTCTTAGAATCTGTAGTCCTCAGGCTAGCGCACCACAGCAGTGACCAGAAGATGGAAGCTCTCCCAGGGGTTGCCTTAACCAACTTTGAGCTCATTATTATTCTAAATAGTGGCATGCCAGGACTTGACTTCCCATCTACATTAAGTAGTAAAATAAAAAAAAATGATTTTGAGAATCAAGGAAATAGAAAACAGCATTCAATGACAAGCTGGCCTTCAATCAGCACATTAAAAAAGCAAGCTGAAGTGGGTGCCTATGTTCTTTAAAATTAAAATCTATGTGTGGGAACACTAGAGCACTACACTCCCAAAGATTAAAATGCATCTATTGTGTTTCTGGCGTAAGGACAACAGCATGCCCTTCTATGCATTTCAAAGTGCTGTAACTAACTCAATCTCATCTGATCCCACAAAATCTTTTTTTAATATGCTTTTATTGGTACATTATAGTCTCACATCATAATGTAAACCATGTTGCCAGTGACATACATGCACACAGCACTTGGTGATCCCACAAATCTTAAAAAAGAAGTACAGGAAATATTATTCCCACTTTACCTGTAACTAAATGGATTTCAGCAATGTTAAATAACTTGAAGGTAGGAAACTAGTTATCAACAGACTGTGGGAAAATCTCAGTGAAATTTCTGTTTGGGAACCATCCTATTTGCTAAGAAAATTCTAAATGTTATATGCCTTTTTAAGAAATCAGCAGAACTGAAGTAAATTGTCCAGGCTGCCAGATTGGCTAATGGACAAGCTTTAATGTTTGATGAAAAGTAGGGTTTTAGAGTATGGATGGCGAGAGTACAGAGAAAAAGTGTTTTTCCGAGATTAAGTTTTAAAAACGCACTTAAAGGAAGCAGAACGAGGGCTCTTTCTTTACGACTCCTCTGAGATATTTATTCTCCACCTAAATAAAAGAATTTGAAGCAGCTTATATAAAAGATATAAATATCGCTCAACAAGTAAAATAACATGAAAGAACAAAGCCATAGAGTTGAGAAGAAATTTAATTTCTTGCTCAAAAAATTTACAAAGTCTTAGTTGTCTAATACAAGAACCTTTTCCTCAGCACCAGTCTGAAAGGAAGTTTCCATGAGGGAAACAGCTCTGGAAGTGGAAGGCAGAGACTTACAATGAAGGCTGCGATTACATCTAGGTGGTTTTACTTTGTAAATCTTATTCTAAATTGTGATCATGTTATACAACTTAGGTGCAAACAATTGTTTAAAATAAAGTTAACTGGCCGGGCGTGGTGGCGCACGCTTGTAATCCCAGTACTTGGGAGGGTGAGACTGCAGAATCCGGGTTCGCGGCCAGCCTCAGCTCTCTCTCTCTCTCTCTACTTAGGCCCTCCACAACTTCGTGAGACCTGGTTTCAAAATAAAGTATAAAAAATAGGGCCGGGGGTGTAGCATGGAGGTAGAACGCCCCTGGGTTCAATTCCTGGTACCGCAAAAAAAAAAAAAAAAAAAAAAATATATATATATATAATAAAATGGAGTTAACTGGGCAGACCATTCTTTACTTTTCCTTTTGTCTATGAGAATCCTGCCGTGTGGGGTCTCATAAATAAGGTACCCACAGCGGACACTGCAAGATGTTCACCAGTATCTAATTTCTTCTTTCACAGCAATATAAACTTTTGATTATGCTCAAGGCTACCTAGAATACAGACGACATTTCCCAACTTTCCTTGCATCTAGGTGTGGCTATGCAGAGAACACATTAAGCTCAAGGATTGTACGGCAATTTCCAAGAGCCTGTCTTAAAAAAGAGCTGGCTTTTTCTTGCTGCCTGGGAAAGAAATGCTGCTTTGGACCATGAAGACAAAACTATAATCTAGGGATGGTGGAGTAGTGAGATCTTTATGGAGCAGAACCATGGTATCAGTGGACCACTACTGCCTGACTTCTATGTGAAAGAGAAATACATTTCTATTGTAATAAGCTGTTGTTATATTGCTGTCTCATATTACAATAGTTGATCCTAATTCATTCATCTAACAGCAAGAAACTGAATTCTAGTCCTAGCACCTAGTAAAGAAACAGCTTCTAATGGATTCGCTCTGCAATCTCATATTCAAGCCCAAACCTGTAGGCCTCTAAATTAGAGATCTGGGTTAAAAAAAACTCATTCTCCTGACTCCCAACTTGTCCAATTCCTTTTCTAAAACATCATATTGCTACATTTTCCACTATCCACCAATCCAAGCATCTTAACCTCACTTCCAAACATTGTCACACATGGCAAGTACAGTCGCCATGTGGGCCGAATTTTTCACAAACCTTTAGAGGTACCTATAGCATTCAAACCACAAGCAACATCCAGCCATTCGTTTAGTTGAAGGCTTTCTTTGATCTATACCATGTTCTTGCCCCAGCCCCTACAACTGTAGATCAAAAGAGAAAGGCAAAGATTCCCTAGAGGAAAACAAAATGGAAAACCAATTAACTGTTGCATGCCTGTGAAATAGCTTGGTTTTTCTTTTCTAGCAATAACAGAGTGACATGCAGAGGTCTGAGTTTCTCAAAGACACAAGAGCCAGGCAGGCACGGTGGCACACACCTATCAGTCCAGCTGTTTGAGAGGCTGAGGCTGGAGGACCTTGAGTTTCAGGCCATCCCTGGGCAACTTATCAAAACCCCATCTCAAAAACAAAGAAAAAACACATCAAAACAACAACAACAAATCAACTGAAGATGCTGGGCTATTTGTGAAAAAGAGGCAAGGGTATTTGTGGATTCCATCTGCCAGGAATGCACATATAGAAAGTGTCATTTTTTTAACTCAAAATAGAATCTAGCATAATACAATATTAGGCAATTGAGCCAAAATTCCAGGAAAGGACAGTAACTGAAATAATTATTCTCAAAATTCTCCAACAATAAATTTGTGTTCTAAGTTTAGAAGGCCTTCATTTTTGCAAAGATTAGGATATGGAACTATTTGGTGTTCAAACTGTAAATCCCCCAAAGGAAAAAGTTCTAGAAAAGTATCATGTAGATACTAACAATTAAACAGAGCTAGGTTCCTTAAAGCAAAGACCAAATTTGTTCCTCTTTTTATTGTAATTGACCAACGTCCCACAAACCCGTCTCACATGCTGCAGGTATGCGAGGTAAGTTTTCAGGATGTCAGTGAATGTAGTTGGGAGTGGTCCTCTTTTTCCATATTTCATTCTCAGAAATTACAGAGGCTGACTAAATAATATCAATATAAATAAGAACTATGGGAAAGAGGAGAACAAAGAAGAGAAAGAAGGGAGAAAAGGAAGGAAAATGAGAGATGGGGGTGGAGCACGGGCCACTAAGCAGTGTGTCTGTTCAACCTGAATTCTACCTTGCTATGTATCCAAAAGGGAATGAGAATTCCTGTTGGCTTTTTTTATTATTCAACGACAAATGTACTATTTAACCCACCAGGCCTCGAATTCCAGCCAATATGCTAAAATTATCTTCCTACAAGAAAAAAATGCGCTTGAGGCGTTCAAGATTTCTTATCTGCAGGTCTCTGGGAAGGATTCCAAATTTATTATACTACAGAAATAGTTGATAAAAAATTTTTATCTCAAAATCTCAGCCTTTCACTTGTGAAAACTCCAATTTATACAAAGTCTTTGTCCTGGGTAAGTTCTTTTTCCTTCTTTCTAGAGCTAGGGGTCATTAGTGTCCATCTTTAAAAGATGGTTTATCTGTTCTTGAACTCTAGTTTATACTCAGCAGCTACCTCCTCAACACACTCCCTTGCTTTCTCTAGGAAAGATATTACTATAAATTGATTTATTTGAGAGAAGACTGCTCATCACATACAAAAGATCCTTAGGTTTCAAAGGCGGGTACAGAGGAACATTCTTTGGAAGCAAATGAATCAGATGTTGTATCAAAGTCTTCCTTGTTGCAGACAAAATAGATATCAGTGGGGGCCGAGCATAGGACAATGTGGAGAATTTCATCTGATATAGTTGTTTGTGCTTTTTTCCTCATAGAAACAGACTGTGTGTGTGTCATGCTGTGTTACAGATGTGCTTTGATGAATGAATGAACGGAGAGCATTTTTGCCCCTCCCTTTAGAAAATATGACAGTGGGAAGTTCCCAACCACAAAACCGGGAGTAGAAAGAAAATGAGAAAGAAAACACAATTATTTTGTTGTTGTTGACTCCCTCCAAAGAAGCAAACAGTATAAATTGCTTTAAAAGCAAGAGTGCATTTTCAGGGTAAATTTTCCATGTTTTCTTTTGTATTTTTTTCTGTAAGAGTGATATCTTTTTTCATCCCCCACTTTCTGCCTCAATGACTAATTCATTTAGAAACTACATTCTGCTCTGCTGGTAAAGAATTACAAATTTCCTTACTGTGAATAAAGGCAAGTGCAATATACTTGTACTTGGCCTAGACATCAGTTGGTCACACTGGGAAAGCGTGGCCTCTTTCACGGCCAGTGGGTCTGTTTGACACAGATATGAATGAGAATTGAATTGGTAAGCTACCCCTAAAAAAAAATAAGCCATAACTTGATTCACATAGCCATCAAAAGAATCTGATTCAATCAACTATTACAATGGTATATTTTTCACTGAACAAAAAACTATATAAAATGTCCCTGTATTCATAAATAAAAATAAGAGAAATTTTTTTTCTTCAAAGTAAATAAACAAATAATATATTCCCCATCCCCAAGCAGTATCTAGTATACACCATATACCTTCACACACAGTTCTATTAGAGGGTGCATGTGAGGGTGATCCTGGCAGGATAATTTGCACTGCCAGAGAAACTAAGGCAACTTAGCAACCTATTACTCTATAAGGAGGGAGGTGCATGTGCTGGGTTCGCATTATGGAGGACCCTGCAGCATTTAAAATAATGTACTAATTCTAAGCATCACATATAGTATGTGGATAGTCTTTAAAATGCAGGACATGGGAAAAATATTCTTTAAGTCTATTTAGTACACACTTCCAAAACAATAATGCACACCACAAGCACACTTTTGAAAAGTTAAATGTTAAACACATTAGGATGGTTGCCTATGGGTGGAGAAAATGGGGTTAAAGTAAAGAAAAATCAGGAGTAAACAACTAAGTGCATAAACAGGAGAGATGTTTTGCATGGACCAGTGACAAAATGCTGTCATGAGCCATAGCATATGATTAATTCCACTGCCTACGACTGAGGTTCCCCTCCCCCCCAAAAATCATGACGTTTATATAGTCTCCTTAACAATGAAATCATCAAAGATATAGATACTGTGGAGGCAGCTACTGAAGTGATTCAGAGCTCTGAAAAGCCTAAATTCTAGAGCCCTGCTATTCAATATGGTAGTCATTAGCCCCAGGGGGCTACTGAGCATATGAAATGTGGCTAGTTCAAATCGAGATATGCTGCCAGTGTAAAATACATGCTGAGCCGGGCGTGGTGGCGCACGCTTGTAATCCCAGTATGTGGGAGGCAGAGACCGGAGGATCCAGGTTCACGGTCAGCCTCAGCCACTTAGTGAGGCCCTCTGTAACTTCGTGAGACCCGGTTTCAAAATAAAGTATAAAAAATAGGGCTGGGGGTGTAGTTCGGAGGTAGAACGCCCCTCGGTTCAATCCCTGGTACCGCAAAAAAAAAAAAATACATACATACTGGATTTAGAAAACTCAGGATAATATAAAGAATATAAGATATCTTTTGAATTTTATATGGATATGTTGAAATGATTCCATTTTAGGTATACTAAGTTAAATAAAATGCATGATAAAATTAGTTTCATCTATTCCTTTTTACTTCATGTGGCTATTACAATATCTAATATTATATATGTGGCTCATGCTGTTTTCCTAATGTTCAGCATGATTCAAGAGGTTTCCAATGAGCCTGGGGTTCCAGAAGGATGCTTTTATAAAAATTTCTTTAGAGCCTTAAATCGGAATGTCCAGAAAAACATAATGTGGTCCCCTGGCTGGAAGGACATAAAAGTAGTTCCAGAATAAATATTAAAATTCTAGGTGAAGAATTGCCCACAATTTTGAAGCACTCACAACCTTCTTTAGTTCTCACTTCAAAATGTCTCTAGGATTAATGCAGCTCTTCAGAAATTCAAGTCCTTGAAAGGACACTAAGCAAAAAGAAAATCACTATTATAACTCATTCCAAAACTGTGATTTAAATTGGAAAAGCCTGAAAATTCATTGATATAGATGCACAAATATGAGAAAAGTATCCAACACTGGGAAGTGCTTTTAAAATCAAATTGACCTTGGAATTAACAATCCATGTATTTCCTAATCCCCTCCCAGCCCCTCGCTTGCTGTCTGTCACCTATGTGCCCCACACCCCGTAGGGTAGGGTCCAACTGCACCTGTTGAAGGCCCCTCTGCTCCTGTATAGCAAGATCCTTGCAGGCTCACCATTGTACTTCCACCATAGTGCAATGCGTGGCACGCAATGGATGGTCAACAAATATCTATCGCATTAACAGGAAACTCATGGTTCTAGAAGGAGAGGCTGAGATACTTGGGGAGGAGCAGAATTAGAAAATTTACTTTCTTGAAATGGCTTAAGAAAACTGTAAGAAGTGCCAAATGTTTTCACGTTTCATCAATAGCAGCAGCAGTAGTAGCCACACTAAGGTCTACCAAAGTGCTCGCCATGTGCTAGACCTACATCAGAACCCATGCTTCCAAGTACACGTCGGTCAATACATAAGAGCATCCACTTCCGGAATTGAGTCCAGATGGTGCAGCGCGCTCGTGTACACGCACCACAGCTTTCCCACCCCAACACTGGTTCAGCCCAGGTTCTTGAGAGCCTTGCCTGGATTTAAAACTGGCCTCATGACCTCTGTGACCACCCTGCTCCCTCCAATCAAACTACTGCTAGTCATTTCTCAGAGAAGACCCAGTTCAACCAATCCCTGTTCCTCTTCCCGTACAAAATGAACCCATTAAGTCTCAAATTTTCAACTGTGTAAATATTTCAACAAAAGTGATATAGGTGCATTAAACTAAATGGAAAATAACCTAGATCTTATAAATTATTATATTAATTAATGCTAACATGTTACAATTATGTTGTGATACAATTATATTCATATAATATAGTATATAATAATATAATATAGTTCTATATTATCTACCATATTTAGGTTTTTAGAGGTGTTCTACATCTGGGACAATGGAATAAAATGAGTTAACTGACTTCTTGCTATGGCATTGCATTCGGTGCCCTCTTCCCTTATGTCCCTTCTAATTCAGTGGCCTATTGGCCACTCACTGGTCTCATGACACATCATGCATTTCTGCTTCCCAAGTCTTTGCCTGTGCCATTACTCGGGGCAGGAATCTTCTTCTCTACCTGAAACTAAAAGCTGTTTACTTTTCAAGGGTTACTTCTTCCACAGAATTTTCCTAACCAACCATCTTTAAACTTAACCTGTTCCACCCTATACTACAACCTCCCGTTAGAGACAAATTACTCAGGATAATTTTCTATGAAGTTTTGTAGATTCTGCAATGAGACACTCGTCTCCCTCAGCTCTTAGGCACTGGGATCAAGGATTGTATATGCGTGAGATCCATGATGGACGGCAGTGAGGAAGTCTAATGGAAGTGGAAAGCTATTCTTTACCGGGCCCTACATACCCCATTTGTGATTTTAGAATTTATTATAAAGGCAACAAAGTGGTATCAGGAGTTTTGAACAGGGGAACACATGTTTTGAGATTATTATCACTGAGAATGTATAGAATAGATGAGATGGAGTTGTATGTATTTGTGTAAAAATTGTGTATCAAACACATTTTCAAAAATTACATGTCAGTAACTGAAGTAAAATATAGAGCCAAATAAGATATAATTACAAATTCTACATCCTTATTTAATTTAGCTATCGATTTAAATCAGTGATTAAAAACCCAGTCACTGGCCATTTGAAAGAGTCCTTCCTCCCGGCATAACTGTCGTCATGACAACATGACTTCCAGCTGTATCTCTGTGAACAGCACATGTTTCGCTTTGGAAAGAATGAGAATCAATCAGATTAAATAAAGAACACATTGACCATTTTCAAAATGTAAAGGGAACATGCTTCAACCCAAGGTTACTCAATATAATCTCTTTTAAGCCCCCTTAAAAGAGATGGGATGGGCTGTTTTAATCAGTATGATTGTGTTAGCATCTACATTCTTTACATATAATAATAACACACGCTTAAATTCTACATACCAGCTTTTTAATTGGTCAGGAATTTTTAAAAACATTTCCTGCCCTCACATCTACTGATCTTACCCCAAACTTGCCTCAGTCAGAGGTCACTCATCTCTCTCTGTTTCATCCCTTGTTAAGAATGTAGTCTCATTAACAATGAATTCCCTGATTCAAAGGAAATGAGATGAAGGAGTGGGATGGTGACCCATCATCCTCAAGAGATCAATTATCTTTCCCACCTCTCAAATCATTTCAGTGTCAGATATCATTCAAATAAGTCTATAAATTAATTTGAAGATTCTATAAGAACCAGTAATTATTACTAAGTAGGAGCCAGAAATGGATGAGGTTTTGACTAAAAGTTTATAAACTAAATTAATTTCCTCATTTCTTCTATGCATTGGTTTCTTTTGTCTGTTTGTTTTTGTGGTACTGGGGACTGAACCCAGTGACATTCTACCTCTGAGCTACACCCCCAGCCCTAATTGTTTTTATTTTGAAACGGGATCTCACAAAGTTGCGGAGGGCCTCACTAAGTTGCTGAGGCTGGCCTCCAACCTGTGATCCTCCTGTCTGTTTCCTAAGTACTGGTATTACAGGCATGAGACACCACACCCAGCTCATGCATTGCAATGGTTTTCATTTAACATTGCCATCTCTCTCTCTTCTACCTTTTTTGTGCCAAGGGCATTTAAATGAAATGCAAGGAAGTGTAAAACTGAAGGCATCTGCCTTACTTCAGCAATGGGTTTGTCGATTGCACCAGAGGTCCCCAATACCAAGGTTCAGAGTACTTCTCACTCTGGGGGGCATTTAAATGTATGGAAGTTTCTGGGATTTTCACAATACCAAGGGGAACCACTGGTGGGCAGGAGCCAGGCTAAATGACCTGCAATGAGCAAGGTGGTTTAGCTAGCATAACAAACTGTCCTGCTTTCCTGGGACTTGGCCAGTTTTAGCACCAAAAGTTCCAAACCTCAGAAACCCCCCGGTGACCCCAGGCAAATGGTCACCTTCAATCCAGCACAAATGGAAGACTGTCCCTTGCCAAATACTGGAGAGCTTCTCTCCCGGACAGTAAATATACACTTGCCCTTATGTCTTCTAAGAATCCTCTTTGGTTTCATAAACCACCAGTCCCTCTGACTGTGCCATTTACTTACAGTTCAGATCTCATACAAGCAAGTTTCCTCATACAAACTCATTATCTTGAAGTTCCTAGCATGGGTGAACCTTCGAGCTGCCTTTTGTGAGAATAATTCCTACATCTAAGCTATAAAAAATCTTTTGATTGCTCAGTGTATTTCTTTTTCTTTACTTTCTTTTCTTTGGGGAGAGGGAATACTGGGGGTTGAATACCAGGGGCATTCTACCTCTGAGCTACACCCCAGCCCTTTTTATTATTTTTTATTTTGAAACAGGGTCTTGATAAGTTGCTGCAGCTGGTCTCAAACCTGAGATCCTCCTGTTTCAACCTCCCAAGAACTGAGATTACAGGTGTGCACCACCGGCTGCTCAGTATATTTCTACCGACTGACAAACTAGCAAAACCTACCAATTAAGGAGGCTATTAACACAGTCCTTCCTTATGAGACTCAAACTCTGGAAAAAAGGAAGAATTTTATTCCTAAAATTCAAATACATATTGAGAACAGACCACTGACTTTTAAAATCTGCTTTCTCTTATCTTTGATTTCTTTCATTAAATTTTTACAAGTAATTTCCTCCACTACTTTTAAGCTGAGGAGGCACTTCATACTCCTGACAAGTGTAAAAATGAAATTCTCTACTTATTCAAATAAAGGATGCAATAATTGGAGTGAGGTCTCTAAGGAATACATTATACATCTTTATGCAGAAATAGTGAAACCTTCTGTGGGAAAATGGTTAAGTCAGCTGCTTTCCATTCTCTGGAAATTTCGCTGTCTGCGGCTATTAGGAACACACTGTTCATGGATTCTGCAACAGTTTTCCTAGAAATGTTTTCCATATATGGTCATCAAAGGAGCACTGGTTTCTCTTTGACAGTGATATTTCAGAGACCCCAAAGAGTTAATATCCCTAATATAATACTATAAAAAGTTTAGGAGCAGAGAAAAGTCTATGACATAAGTACTTCTTTTGACACCTTTAGAGTCTTAATCTGACAACAGGTAGCAGAGAGTTTGCTTAATCATTACAATCAGTACAGGCCCTCCCCTAAATTCCTGGTCTAGACTGGAACCATTGACTTAGTGTGGGGAGGTTCCCGTGCGCAAGTGAGCCTTCCACGGTCAGACCTGAGCTTTAACTTTAGTGCATATCCCTGTGCGTCAGTTTATGAGAACAGTGACCAGAGAAAACAATATTCAGTTTCAATCTCTAAAACTCAGTAAAAGTTCTTTCAACAAGAACAACAACAAAAACCTTAAATATAACTCTAGACTTACATTATAGACTGTTTTGTCTTAATACACTTGTTTTTGTGTGTGTATTTGGTACTGGGAATGGAACCCAGGAGCACTGTACCTCCAAGCTACACCTGTAATCCTATTTGTTATTTTGAAACAAGGTCTCACTAAGTTGCTGAGGTGGCCTGGAACCTGCGATTCTCCTGTGTCAGTTTCCCAAGTACTGGGAATACAGGCGTGAACCACCATGCCCGGCTAATATGCTTGCTTTTGTAAAGAAATACTCCAAGCAATCCGTTAGAATGGCAAAATCCCTAATATATTTAATTTGCCCATTTTTAAAAAATTTTAAGTCACCCACTAATTTTCAGAAACTCCTAGAGAGTAAATACAAGGCACTCATTTACTTATTAATTCATTCAGGAACACCTACCAGGGGCCAGGCCTCAGCCCAGCTGCTGGAGCTTAGTTAGCAGTGAACTCTGGAGACCCCATCACTCCCTCCTGAAGCTTGCAGCCACAGGGGAGGCTGGCATCTAGTCAGTAGTTTCCAGTCACACTGTGTGTAAGGGAGAAGGAGAGTCCCCTGGGCATTTTAACCTGCCCTAATATAGTTGGTGCCCACTAGACTGTAAGTTCTATGAGGGCAAGAACAGAGTCAATCTTGCTCAATGTTTGGCCTAGGGCATGTCTAGGACCTGACACTAGAGTAGGTGCTTAATAAGAATTTGTTAAATGAATTCCACAGCCTGAAATCTTAGACTCCAGTAGAAACATCTGTAGGTAACCTATACCCACAAATATTTGGGCAATACTCTTATTACATCATATTCTTTCCTTCTTATAACCTAAATTTGAATGGTATATGCTGCAAATACATGGGATATTCTCCAGTTCCCCTTCTAATCTACTCTCCTCCCTTTCTACCCTGCCCTGTATCCTCAGAAGCTAAATGATGTCCTGCATCACAGAGCTCCCTTGGCATATTATGCCAATGAGAGGCTCATCAGGCCATCAGAGCGTGGGAGGAGAAAGAAACGACAGTATTAGTTACCAAGCTGGCTCTCCACCACAGCACAAGGTGGCTGGGGTTGGGGTCAGCCCACCCCTCTCCTACATCCACAAGTGCCAATCTAGCTCTGCCTGGGTTGCAGTAGCCTTCCCCGCTGTTGCAGCCCTGGAAGGTGCCCCATCCCCATCCTTACGGCAGCAGCCCTCCCTGACCTTGAGGTGAGGACTGGTCCAGGGATTCCAAAGAGGGATTGAAAATGGACCAATCAGGGCCCAGATCTAAGGGCCAATCAGAGGAGTAGCCAGGAGATATAAGCTAGCCTCCCGAGAGCAGAGAAGTAGAGACCAGCACAAGCAGAGCAATGGCGAGGAGAGAAGCAGGAGAGCGACTAGGAGCAGGAAGAGAAGCACGGTAGCTTTTCTTGCCCTCACTCCGGTGCCTTCTGGAAATGCTCCTCAGTTACCCCACCCGGTGATCATCTACTCTCCTTTAGGGCCTTGATTCATACAGAAAAGCAAAGGTTATATTCTTTTCCTAGGACTGCTGAAACCAAGTACCACAACCAAAGTGGTTTAGAACAACAGAGATCTATTGTCCCACATTTCTAGTGGCCAGGAGTCCCCAAATCATGCTCCCTTCCAAGCCTCCAGGGGAGAATCCTTCCTTGCTTCATCCAGCTTCAGCGAGCCCGGCCATTCCTGGTTCGTGCAGCACATTTCCAATCTCTATGCCCGTCTTTACTTGGCCATCTTCCTCCGTCTTCATGTGGTGTTCCCACAACACATCAGTAAGTGAATGACATTTATTTTTTAAAAGGTTGCTGTTTTTTTTGTGTGTGTGTGTGGTACTGGTGATTGAACCCAGGGGCATTCTACCTCCGAGCTACACCCCCAGCCCTATTTTTTGTTCTTTATTTTGAAACAGGGTCTCACTAAGTTGCGGAGGGCCTCACTAAGTAGCTGAGGCTGGCTGTGAACCTGGATCCTCCAGTCTCAGTCTCCCAAGTACTGGGATTACAAGCGTGTGCCACCACGCCTGCTTTTATTATAGTAAATAGAGACTTAAAAAAACCAGAAGGTGCCTAACCACTTCTCTCATCTGTTGATCTGTAAGAAGGGATTCTGTGTGTCGAGCTTGCCTGTATATCTAGTTTCGGGCATATCTAATTCCAGTGTCACCATGCAGGTGTCTGGAGAAGTACACCTCTTTTAATCTAACATGATCCAAGAACAGCTACTGAACAACTCCCAACTTAGGCTGGCCCCTAGGATGGATTCTGAGTATACATATGTGAATGGGATAGGGCAACTGCCTTCAAGAAACTCACGATGCAGGTGGGGCCAAAGCAATCTCACATACAACTACCACAGGACTTGTGCACTGATGCTTGGTATTAATTTCCTTTCTTTATTAAAGTGCCCAAAGCATAGTTTTACCACTTTCTGGTGACTCAAGGCTCTCACTCTAAATATCAACTGCCACCATGAAAGACACCTAAGCTACTGTCGACATGTTCTTCGATCGCAGGAGCTTTGCTCCTGGCCCCTCTCTTCCCACCTGCCCCAATACTAGCCTATGGCCCTGCTCAGGCTGGAGGGCGTGGCTCCATCAGCTTCCTTTTTCTCCTATCCTTCCTCCTACCACCCAGCTCCCTGCTAATCCACTGCATCTAATCTTTGTCAAGTAGGAAACCTCTTTAGCAAAGTCTTTGAGTAAGGGCCTAGAGGCTCTTCCTTCATTGAAGTTAAAGTCTTTCAGTACAGGGCCAAGAGGGCAGCTATTTTTGTTTTCTCGAAAGGCTTTTGCCCTTGTTTCAGCTTCTAATCTCTGTTCCACTTCTCTCCCCACCCTCTACACTATGGTGGTTTTCCACACTGAAGAGTAATCACAAATAATTTTGTCTAATTATATGTTTAATTATGGTCTGACTCCTGCAATAGAATTTCAGCTCCTTGAGGCTATAAACCTCACGGAGAGAGGCATGTTTAGCACAATACCTGTTATATGCGACATATTATTAATAAATATCTTGTGGGTTTGAGGGGAGAGGTTGATCAATGATACTAAGTTATGGTTAGATAGGAGTAAGAAGTTCAGGTGTGCTATTGCATAGTAGGGTGACTTATAGATAATGATAATCTGTTATATATTTCAAAAAGCTGGAAGAAAGAATTTTGAATGCTTTCACCATAAAGAAATAATTGAGGAGACAGAATGTTTATCCTGACAAACCTTATGCAGTGTATACATGCATTGAAACATCACCTGGTACCCTATAAATATGTACAATTTCTATGCTTTTATGTGTCAGTTAAAATAAATTTAAAAATACTAAAAATATCTTCCTCTTCTAACATTTACGAGTCCTTACTGCCCTGGGCACCTTATAAAACACCCCATATGCTTTCTCTCACATAATCTTTTAGTTGGCTAGAAGGGAACCCATAAGATCTCCTGGATAGAGCACATAAATAACTTTCAGGTAAGTAAGAGATTTGAATGCAATAAAAAAGAAACGAATCCTACTTTCTCCTACATAAACCTTACTCTTTACAAAAACAAAGAACAAATTCTTTACTTATTTAATTCAGGACCTGGATGACTAATTCTAAGGACTTTCATGAATACCTACACGCTCACTTAATGTAAACCAGTAAATTTAAGTTACTCAAAAGACTTTTTAAAAATGAATTTTTATCATTCCTTCTGTGTAAAATTAGTAGGAACATTTTCAGCAGTAACAAGATTTATATAAAGTCATAAAATATTAATAATGTTCAAGGTTATTTTTGTTTTACATAAAACCATTATTATTTCTCTCCTCTATAAAATTCAGTGCTAGAGCTAATAGTATATAGAAAAGTTACTAAAATTAGACTTTAATTGCAACTTATTATGTAGACCTGGAAAAAACAACAATGTTGAATACAAATCAAAATGTCAGTTTCACAGTAGCAGGTTGGTAGCAATTTTCAAATGGTGCTTATTTTAATTTTATGTGCAATGTACAATTCACTACAAAAACTAAACAGAATGGTTAATGGCATTCAGTATGCCCATCAGCCAAGGTGTTAGTTCTTGATCTGACACCAGGGGGCAGACATCCTACTTCACCATTAAAATTAGGGAAGGGAGTCTACATCCTTTGGTGCAAGGACTGGACATCTTTAGTTATCATATTGCTATAGAAATTCCCAACTTTTAAAAAGTAGAAAAGTGTATCCAGATTAAAGAGTGATTACAAACACTTCCCAGCTGTGATTCCAGAGCCTCTGACCATTAACATGCATTGAACCTGCCAGGCAATGGTTGTCATTCTGCTGGGCAGTGTGGGTCACAACACAATTCTTGGCCTCCCCCTAAATCAAGCAGCTTTCAGACTGGATAAGTCATACATGCTGGCTAAGGACATTTGGCTCATACACAGCCACAGTCTCCATGTTGGGACATAACTTAGATTTATATTTGGTAACAATCACTTTTTGAGATCAATGTGAATCTATCTACCTGTGAGGTCATTCAGTAAGACTGGAGAGGAAGGCTGAATATAAACCACTGTAGCAAAACACTGTCTTATCAGTGGAGAGACTTTACTACGGCAGAAGAAACAGAAGAATATTCAGTCATATTTATTTTTGTTTTTTTTTAACCGATCAAGCATCAAGCATTTTTTTTTAACCGATCAATATCTTCCTTGGGGAGAAAGCATGGGAAATTACTTAATGAGTATCCATCCATTTGTCAACTGCAAAAGGGGGTTTTATTTATTTTTTATTTTTTGTTGCAAGGCAATTGGATCCTCTAAGCTTTCTCCAGTTCCTATCCCCACCCTCAGCTCTATAATTCCTTGACTGTATGAGTCATCTTGAAAATTATTAAGATTTCATGCTTATAAATAAACAACAAAAAGCTCATTTTATCCAAGATTCCATTTCACTCAGTGACTAATTCATACACACATTAGAAGAAAAATGTTCTAATTCAAGACGATAATGGGAAACAAAGAAAATTGTTCATTAAAGTCAGCGAGCTCCAGATTTATTAAGAGTACTTGGAGCACATCTTTTTAAAAAATTAAGAGATACACAAGAAAATAAATGACAGGAAGCGCTGGCAGAGGAGCCTGCAGATTTCTGCTCTGTGACCTTGGGATGTCGTCCACTGAGACAGTCTCACCTGTGTGGTGAGTATGAGCGCCTGGATAAGCTCTGGGTTTTTCTAACGCTTTCTGGTTTTAAATTCTGGAAGGAAAGGCTAAATACTTTATTCTGTTTAAAAACATTTCTCAAAAAAGCTACAGGTCAGAATTTATACAATTAATTAGAGATCCCTAGAAATTAATATTTTATAGTTTCTAACCATTTAAAAATTAAGATTTAATGCTGAACATACAATACACATCTCTGGATGTATAGCAGGCACACTTCTAAGATAGCCCTGAGCTTCCTGCCTCCTGATAAACACGCTCTGAAGAGTTTTCTCCCCAAATATGAGCAAGACCTGCGGATATCAACTTGTAGTCATGTGACATTGTAAGGTGAAGGGATTTTGCATTTTAGTTAAGGTCCCTACTCAGTCTTCCTTGAGTTCTTGAGAGGGAGATGATCTGGGTGTGCCTGGTCCACTCGGGCCTAAAGAAGAGCAGAAGCAGCAGCAGATACCTCCCCACTGACTTTCAAGATGGAAGCTGCCATGTTAAGGCAAGAAGACCACAGGGCCAGGGTGAGAGGGCAGCGTCTAGGAGCAGAGTAGTCCTGGCCGACAGCTGGCAAGAAAACGGGGTCCTCAGCTCTACAACCCCAAGGAAATGAATCCCACCAACGACACATGAGCTTGGAGGAGGACACACGCCCCAGACGAGAGCATGGCCGGCACCTGACAGGGCTCACAGCTAATCCACACTTGGCATCAAGACACATGGTTATTGTTTTAAGCCACTACACTGTGATAATTTGTTCTGCAGCAAAAGAAAGCTAACATGAGACACCCAGGTTTCTGGGAGCAAAACCAGGTGCTATTTCGTTAAATGGACCTTTTTCAAGTATTTTCCAGTTCATGGTCTCCTGGAAAGCAGTCCCTATCTTCTCATTATTTCTTTTGCATCTATTCTGGATTCATTTGCTCCTCTTTTACTCTGGCTTAGGGGAGAAGTAGCCAGCCCACTGTGGGCAGGAGAGGAAAGAGTGTCCATCTGTGATGGGACAGTGTCCAGTTAGGGTGTGACCTTTTGCCTCAAAGATGCATAATACTAAGGAGGAAAGAGTTTGGGATAGGGTCAGAAACAGTAGGGATTACAGCTCTACAGTTAGATGGCTCTCCTCTCCACTGTGAGCAATCTAATAGACTGTGTTTGTGATCTCTTGGCCTAATTGCTGCAAATGGGCTCAACATGAAATTCAAATTGTGTAGCCTGGGGACAAGAACCAAAAAGGCAGCAGGAAATGTCCAAATTCGCTATTTCCCACCCTGGGCCTTCTTTTCAAATATGTTCCAGCTTGCAGGCTATTTTCAGGCCCAGGAGAGATTGCTGATTAGTTTCTCAAAACGGGATACAGGGATTCTCTTAGAGGTTCTGGTTTAACAAGGGAGATCCCTGGGCCTCATGATGGAGTCTCATGAATCAGAATCTCTATGGAATGGGGCCGGGGAATGTGTACTTTTTAACACATCAAATCTTTTGCACACTAAATTTGCAAACCAACAATCTACCTTAGCTCATCCCATCCTTTATAGATGAGGGACATGAGCCTAAGGCACTTGTTTGTAGTGCCACAGTTAGCAAGAGACTTCACAACTATGATCCCAGTACTAAGGCAGGAGGATCGCAGGTTTCAGGCCAGCCTCAGCAACTTAGTAGACCCTGTCTCCAAATAAAAAAATAAAATAGGGCTGGGGGTGTGGCTCAGAGGTAGAATGCCCCTGGATTCAACCTCCAGTCACACACACACACACACACACACACACACACACACACACACACACACACTTAGAATTCAGAATGTAAAACCTACTGACATTGATCGAGAAGCTGAAAATCAATCAGTATCTTTCCCTTTTCCACACAAATATTCTCCTCCATTAGCACAGATAATTAAGCATTGAAGACAAAATGATTTCGTAGTGACAGCAATATGTAAACACATTAGGAAAAAATTTCCATTTCACAAAGGACTGTGATTAGTTCTTTCTCTCCCTGTGTGGTCTCTGGTCCCCACAGACAAGAGACCCCCAGGATCCCCTGTGCCCCAGTGCAGCCCTGAAATCCTCCCACCGCGCAGTTACATTCTTTTGGGGGGCTAGGCTTCTCTCACAGACAGAACAAGCCATGAGGCACAACCCTCCTGAAAATACCCTTCAATTTCACTCCATTTCCAACAATACCAATTGTTATAGTCTACATAATGTCCCTTCAATATCCATATGTTAAAGCCCTAACTCTCAGTACCACAGAATGTGGCTGTGTTTGAAGACAGGACTTTAAAAAAGGCAATTAAGGTCAAATGAGGTCACTGTGGTGGGGTCCTAATCATATGACCAGAATCCACATAAGAGGAGGAAGAATACCAGGGATGCACACAAACACAGAAAAGACCAGACAGCGGCCATTACAGGTCCAGGACATTCCTCAGAGGGGACCAAGCCTGCCACCTTCCAGCCTCCAGAGAATGGTGGGGAAATAAATATCCGCTATTCAAGCTTCCCCAAGTGTGGTATTTGTTATGGAAGCCTGAGCAAACTAATACACCTATCCACAGTAACAACCCTCATGAAATAGGAAGTCCTTTCCTTGCCTGACAGCCAGAATTGATAAATGATGTGCTTGAAATTGCGTCTGGCCGCCCTTCTCTTCAGACAGAGTAGGTCGGTTTTCTGATTAGAGTGACAACTTTTTTTCATGACTACAGAAAACCCATTTTTTCGGTGAATTAAAAGCACCTCACATTTTCTCTGCGAGTGTTCAATACGGGTATTTCTTTGGCCATGAAGTAAGTAACAAAGAGTAACAGAAATAAATCTTAATTTTTGACAGTTAAGACGTAAATACATATAGGTGATCAAGTCAATGAAGAGAAAAGCAAAACCTTCGCCTTCCCTCAGACTGAACTTCAATGACCTGTGTAAAGAACTCAAAGACCAGAGCGAAACAACAGAGCTGAATTCCCGTTTGGCTGGTCCCCCACCAGGGCTCAGACTGTCAAGGGTGCTCTCTCCCCCAGAGATGAAATATCCAAGGTCCCAAAGTCCTCCCACTTGTTCAAATGCAGCAAGAAGAGAAGGGGAGACCACCCCAATCGGTGACAGGTCCCTGCCACGTACCCGCCACATACCTGGACATCTCTGGGGAACTGGAACTGCTTTTTGTCACAGCCTTCTGGCCTAACCCACAGGTTGAGGGAGGAGTGGAGATGAGGGAGACATGTTGCCTGTATTCAGCTTGCAGGAGTAAGAATAGCAGCTGACATTTATTGAACGCTTATAAGCCAGACATGGTTCCAAGCACTTTTTGTATATTACTCATTTAGTTCTTGATACTTCCCATTCTACCAAGCAGGAAACTGGGGAAAATAGAGGTTAAGTGACTTAACTAAGGTCACATTAGCTAATGAATGGAGGTGTTAGGGTTTGAACCACCATGGTCTGTTATCCATCACGTTCTTTGCTCTCCATGAAGAGCTGATACCAGAGCAAAGATGATGTATAAAAGCATTCTTCCAGTGATCTACCCTCCCACCCATGTTATGAAGAGTACTGTTGAGGGGGGGGGAGACACACACATCTCTAAAATTTAAATGTCAAATACTGGGAATTAGTACATATTTCCCAGAAATTCTGTTCCCTACCACTCTAGGAGGTAGGGAAATACTATTTATCTTGGTAATCTACAAATCAGCTAAAGGTGTATTAGGACAATGTCACAGTGAGTCTGAGTCTTTAAATCCAAAGTCCTATTAACTGTGATTTCTTTTTAGAACTATGATTTTTTGATCCGTGAATCACGAGGTCTCTTGGGAGGGAAGAAAAATATGTTTATTTGCAATGCTCCTGGAGAGTTTAATGGTTAAGGAAAGGATCAAGGGAAAATCCTGGATCAGCAAGGATTTGGTTAAGTGCTGGAGGTGGGCGATTCCACAGACAGTTCGTAAGTTGGACTTGGTCCTTGAAGGCAAAAGAAGCCAGCATGTGCACCATCTCATCCTGTAAAATGCAGATAATGATAGTAGTCTCTTTTGGGGGTCCACGTGAGCTTTATAAGGAAAGTGCTTAGAACACTGCCTGGCACAGAGCAAGGACCTTAGAAGTCTTACTTATTATTTTCATTGTCCCCAGTACCTATCATGTGGGTGGGAAGGGGGATACATATAGCATTATCCCATATATAAAGAATAAAATCAATTAATCCACAACTACTCCCGACCCACACATTCAGTTTATCCCTGGGGAAAGAAGGTGGAAGAGGTATGAGAGCAGACTGTTTTACTTGTAAGTCTATCCATCAGCACTGTCTGCACCTTTTACACCTGTGTCTGCTACACTGGTTTTCTCCAAGCCCACACCTCCCACCGACTGCTAAACCTACAAGCTACATTCTACCCATATCAAAGCTCTGAAATTACAATAACTTTTTTCTTTTCTTTCTTTCTTTTTTTTTTTTTTGCAGAGCTGGGATAGAATCTGATGCCTGTGTATCCTAGGCAAGCACTCTACCACTGAGCTACATCCCCATCCTTATTAATAACCTCTTGATGGTAATTCAAAATATGTTTTTTGTGTGTGTGGTACTAGGGATTGAACCCAGGGGCATTCTATCTCTGACCTACACCCCCAGCCCTATTTTTTAATTTTGAAACAGGGTCTCACTAGGTTGATGAGAGTCTCACTACTTGCTACTATTTGCTGAAGTTGTCCTCAAACCGGTGATCCTCCTGTCTCAGCCTCCCAAGTACTGGGATTACAAGTGTGCTCCACCACGCCTGGCTAAAACATGTTTTTTCAATTCTTACTTTACTTCACTGCTTGGCATCTTGCAACACTACTAACAACACTTCTAAAACATGGCTTCCAGCCGGGCGTGGTGGTGTACACTGGTAATCCCAGTATTTGGGAGGCTGAGACCAGAGGATCCAGGTTCACGGCCAGCCTCAGCTACTTAGTGAGGCCCTCTGCAACTTAGTGAGACCCTGTTTCAAAATAAAGAATAAAAAATAGGGCTGGGGGTGTAGCTTGGAGGTAGAATGCCCCTGGGTTCAATCCTTGGTACCGCAAAAAAAAAAAAACATGGCTTCCAGGAAACCACACCACTGGCACCGCTGCCTCTGCCGTCTCCCCCCCCCCCCCGACACCTGGGCTTTGGTGAGGTAGGCTGCCTCCTGGGCCAGCTGTCTGCTCTCTCCACCTGGCCTCTAGGCCTCCTCATCTTTGCCCAGGCCTCCAATTACCATCTACAGGAATATTCCTCTCACACAGACATCCCAAGTCCAGATTCACCCTCTGAGCGCCCTGCCCACACGGGCTGCCACCTGCAGATCTTAGTGTTACCTTGTCCAAGGCCTGGCCTGCCACTTCCACCGCGCCTCAGCCTGTCCACCCGGTTAGGGAAGCACATTCTTAGAGCTTATCCTGATAAATCCCTCTTCCACACCCCTAATTCTAACCATAGAAGAGTTCCCTTGTCTTTTGCTACCATCTCTTTCCTTCCTTCCATCTCCACTCCTCCCCTCTGTAGGCTCACACCCTCCCTCAGGCTCCTGCAAGAGCCCGGAGCTGCTTCTAGCCCTGTTCCTGCCTTCTCGGGGACTCATCGCCTGTGGTCCATGGACCCCACAGACTCTGTGGAGAGAATTCAGGTTGGGGGCAGGGGGCATGACCTTGAATGGGGAAAAATTTCACTCAGTCATGAACATTAGTAACAAACCATACTACTATTAGAATCTGTGATTGTGCCACCAAGGGAAACCAGGAATTTTCATACCACATGATGGTTGTTATATATATTGTTTTTCCCATCACTACTTTGGAATTGCAGTAGCTATTAGACCCCTACTCAATCTGATTATTTGATGAGTTAATATACTATATCACATATGTGTTCAATGTTTTGACAACAGTATTTCAATTTAACTGGTCTCCTTGGTAATCCTATGGGTTTGATTTTTTTACTTAAAAACATTATTCTCCCAAGATGTCCCTAAGCTCCATCGGACTGTCAGGGAAGCCCATGACAAAATAATGGTCAAGAACTCCTGCTAGCTGACTCTTCACACTATACTCATGGTTTGTCTGTTTTCTTGCTGTTGTTGTTTTCTTTTTGTGTGTGTGTGTGTTTTTCTTAAAACACAAATCTCATGTTGACTTCACATGGCTCCCCATTTTCTCTTGCTTTGGTTTTTCTCAAGACCAAAGTATTCAATAATCTGGCCACCTCTCTGGCCTCACTTGGCACCACCTGAGCCTTTGTCCCTCAGGTTAGCAACACCAGCCTCCTCTCAGACACTCAAGCTTGCCATCCTGCAGCCACCCCAGGGCCTTTGCTTCCCCCTGCCTACAGTGTGACAGCTAACCCTTTCCCATCCTTCCCACCTCCCTGCAAGCACACCTCCTCAGAAAGGCTGTCCCGGGAACCCCAGCCAAGATCCCTTCCTGTGGCTCTACACTCTCAGGGCTACCAGAATGTTCTCCTCATAGCACTTTTCACAACTGGTAATTGACTCTCCTTTGTTGATCTGTCACCTCCATGAGGCAGAGAAGGTAACTGAGTTGGAATCTGATCTACTACTGGCATATGCTAAATCAGCTAACATTTGCCAAATGAATGAGTTGAAGGAAAACACAATCTAAGTATCTGATAGTGGAACTAATTAAGTAAATTATGCGATTCTACACCCAAGTTATTGAATAACCACTAAATATTATATAATGAAAGCATATTTGTGCCAGGTATGGTGGTGCATACCTATAATCCCAGCTACTATGGAGGCTAAGCAGGAGGATTGCAAGTTCAAGGCCAGCCTAGGCAAGTAAGCAGGACCCAGTTTGGAAGGAAGAAAGGAAGGAAGGTCAGATAGGTTGGGGATGTAGCTCAGTGGTGGAGTGCTTGCCTAGCATGCACAGGCCCTAGGTTTAATCCTCAGTATGCCCCCCCTAAAAAAAGTATATTTTCTAAAATACATATTTATTACTATATCTAACATTTAGTGTAATAATAAGTGAAAAGGGCAAGTTATTAAATAATGCAATCAGCAATTTCACTGAAATTAATAAAAACAGATACATAAACATCTAATTTTTATATACAGAGAGAGTTCCATAGAACAAAGTCTGAAAAGATATTCATAAAGTCCATAATGACCTTCAGGTAGCAGAGTTACAGATTATTTTAAACTGTATGTTTATCTATGTTGCCTAACATCTTCAATGGACATGTTTTGTTTAATGAAGTCAATAAATTAAAATTTCAAACTATCTAAATAAACAATTTTTAAAAGTAACTAAACAACCCATAACAGTTTGTTGAACAGAGTTAACTAAGGTCTATTTCAGTGGTATTATTCGTAAGAGGAAAACAGGGCTTTTCTGAAGGTAAAAAGGGTGGGGGGTTATACGACCTATGTGTGTGCCAACAATGAACCCGGTACCAATTCTAGGGTGGCTGTGATCAAGACAGGTCTATTCAAGGTAGTATTGATTTCATTATCTTGTAAAACCACTTTAGCTATACTGAATTTCAGGGTCAATATATTGATTGGACTAATCCACAAACAGTGAAAAAGACAAAAAATCAGGGCAGTTTTAGTCACTATTAAAATGGATTTCTTAACCAGATAAGCTGAAAGTAAAGTAATATTTTTTCATTCTGTTGCAGTTTCACCACACTAAATCTCTAAGTATTAACACAATAAAAAGATAATTGTCCATCATGGTGGCACATGCCTGTAATCCCAGTACTTGGGAAGCCAGCCTTATCAATTTAGGGAGACCCTCAGCAACTTAGAGACACCCTGTTTCAAAATAAAAAAGGTTGGTGGTGTAGCTTGGATATAGAATGCCCCTGGGTTCAATCACTAGTACCAAAATAAATAAAAAACTAAATAAATAACAAAATTAATTAATATGGATTAGAGTGAAGCTGTGTAAAAAGTTGAATATAAGTAATTTCTGAAAAGTTGAGCAAAGTAACATTTCTAGATATAAATTGTGTGAGAAAAATATCACCTATAACAATGACCAGTCTTCAGGTCCAATTTACATTTCATTATGGTAAAAAGGTACTTCACCTTGAACAAAAGCATTTAGCTAGAATGAACTTACTGATTCATATTATCTTGAGTATAGACTGTTTCTACTTGAATAATTTCATAGGTTGTCCCAGAGAAGAAATGAGTGACACATGAAGGAGAAAACAGAAGTTCTGTGATGGATTCTAGCGTGAAAGCCTTCAGGCTCCATGGATCACGATTTCCACACTTCAACTCCTGAACCACAGGAAAACCGAGGGCTTGGATTTGAGGTGATCTTTCCCAGCTCCTGCTTGTTTCCTCTCTTTATGATTCCCTGGACAGCCTAACAAAACAATATGCTTAAAAAGAAGTTCCAAAGCAATCCAGTAGCAAGATACAACCAATGAAATATTGCTTGTGATCTCTGACTACTCACAACCACGCGATCTGACAGTGCAATCCATGCTGGGCTCCTCCACTCCCAGCATCCTCTGGGCTCTGAGCTACATTTCCCAGTTGTTGCCTATCCTCCTTCACTGTCTCCAAATCAGCTCCTCATTTGAAGCAAGACAAATAGCTTCACGTGTAAGTAAACAAGAATTTAGCCCTTGGGGAGTCAGATTTTGTGGGGAAGAATGCAACAACCTCTCCCGGGCACATTTGCCTGGATGCCACATCGCTGGAGACCGCATGCAAAGAGTTTGAATGCTGCCTTGCTGGATGAGCTGGACCAAGGCAGCTAGGAAAGGTGTGTTCACCACTGAACCGCTTGCAGTTCAAGACACTGATGCATGATCTGCCTTAGTCCATTCAAGAGATGAGATCCAGATACAGGGGCATTTGGACCATGAATCTGCTACAGTAATCCATCACCAATAAGTGCCACTTAAAAGAGAAAAATCCCTCACGCATCCCTTTCAAGCATTAAGGAAACCATTCAAAAAGCAGATCTTTATATCAAATTGTTTGAGTAAACAAGGAGAGGGGAAAGAGCAAATAATGAAAAATGATTAAGATAAAGTTAGGAGACAAAAGTCCTTCCCAAGGTTCTTAACCATCAATACCCCAACGAGGCCCAGCAGGAGTGGTAGGAATTGATTTTGTGAAAGGCTATTAAAGAGAGTGCTGTTCTCATCAGAAAGGCCCTCCCCTCTGTAACCATAATCAATAACCTAGAGCAAAGCCAAAAATCAGATCAGCCAAAGGACCAAGAAAACTTTTTTGGGGGGAGGGGCACAGTACAGCAGTAAAATTAAATTAGTGTCTCTTAATAAATTATTATTCTTTTTTGGGGGGGAGTTACTGGGGATTGAACCCGGGGGCATTGTGCCTCTGAGTTATATCTCCAACCCTTTTTAATTTTTTGTTCTGAAACGGGGTCTTGCAAAGTTGCTAAGGGTCTAAGTTGCTGAGACTGGCCTTGAACCTGCTATCCTCCTGTCTCAACCTCTCAAGTACTGGGATTAAAGGCATGTGCTACCATGCCTGGAGATAAATTATTATGAGAATTACTAGTAAAAATTTTAACTTTCCAGAGCTTGCCATTTTACTCGAAAAGAAAAGCTCAAAGTTAAGTAATATGATTCCAGTATATATATCAAAATCATAAATTTATGTTTTGTATTATACAGGTATTTGATTTCCTGTCAAAAGTCTAAACGACTGACTTAGGGCTAGACAGGCACAAAACATACTTTGGTATTTGGCAGTGTGACTGTAAAATGCTGTTTGCTTCCTCACTTCAGCAAATTTTTTAAATCTAAAGTTATGAACTCACCAGCAGGAAGCCATGACGGTTTGACTATAAATTATACTGAACCTGTTCTTTATTTTAATGTGCCTTGTTCTCTTTAGGTATCGATTTGTACTCTAAAGGATGAGAAGGTCTATTAAATATTTCAGAAGACCTTTTTTTATTTTTTTGGATCTGACATTCCAATCCAATGACTAATGCTTTGAAATGTATTTAAAAGGGGATAGTCATCTTTTTTCCAAAATGAAGGACTGAACATAGTCTCTGTGTGCCTAAATCTCTTAACCAGACCGTGAGAATTCCCATAATGCTTTTGATTAGTGACCACAAAATGGAAAAAGTAGAAGAACTTTAGGAAGTAGACATGCACTACCATACTCCTGACTGCCCCTGCTTCTAGAACTCTGTGTGTGTGTGTGTGTGTGTGTGTGTGTGTATTCCTGGGGATTGAACCCAAGGGCATTCTACCTCTGAGCTACACCCCCAGCCCTATTTTATTTTTTATTTTGAAACAGGGTCTCACTAAGTTGTTGAGGGCCTTGTAGAACTCTTCAAACTGTGAATCATTCTATTGACCCCAGCATCCCTCTAAGACCCAATTCATCCCAGGCAGGTGCTAAATGACCACCTCTATGATGTAACAGAAGGGAATTAGAAAGGAGAGGAAATCTTAAGAGTCTTCAAATGCTAAAGGACTGGTGTCTTCTACTGAATTACAATGAGGTTTTACATCATCATTAGTGATCATCAGATAAAACCAATCTCTCCAAACCTCAGTTTCCTTGCCTGAAAAATAGGAATAATCATATGGAGGATTATTTTGAGAATTGAAAGAGATAATGAATGTGAACAGACTGTTCATATGGTGGGTGAGAAACAAATGGTCACCATGACTAAGTGACTGGGCCCCGAGGAGAATTTGAAGCCAATTCTGACACATGGATTTCAAAGCCACATTATGGCCACACACAATCTCAACAGCTGCAAAACCAGACTTGACCCAAAATGTGCGATTCCCACTGCGCTTGTGCTGAAAGCCCTTGTTTTGACACACACTGTACTTGAATTCGAACGAATTAAAGCTTAATCCTTCTCAACAACCCACCCTTTTATTTTGAATACCAGAAGCTGGTACATGATATACTTACAATTAATATTGCTGTAATGAGCGCTAAATAAATAAGGAGCTTTTCTTGTGCTATCCAAAGGGTTTTGTGATTGTCATTTTCTCCTGGATTTTTAAAAGTTCACGTACTCAGTGAAAAATAAATGGATTTTTCAGTGGAGTAGATAAGAGAGAGGAAGTTGATAATGTACCCCCATTTTCTACCTTATTTACTGATCACAATATTAGGCAATCATTATCACTTGCCTCCGGTTCTCAAAGGAGGCAGCTATCCCATAATGCCTTGCCTCCTCCTGTACTTTGCAGGGACCTGAGGCACAAGGGAAGACGAGCGGGGCGCAGAGAGGTTGCTTTCTCCCTTGTTTTTGATGCACATCGGAGTGGACGTGAAACCCGCCTTCCAAAAGTGGATACCCCTCTGCAGAAAGGGTTTACTTCCTGTAAGTGGAACTCAAATCTCAGCAGCTAAAAAGTCTATGCTTCCAAAAATCTGGCCTCTCTGTCACCACTTAGCTTTTATAAAAACAATGTGCAGATGAGCTTAGTAGAAATCAATAAAACACAAGAGTTTTTAATTTCCCTGGAGTAGGACAGAAGATACATTTTTTTCCCAAGGCCATCACAAATGTGTTGGGTTTTCAAACTAGCTACATATTTACTTTGTTAATTTGCTTGCTTGATTATTTATTCTCTACTGTACTCCAATAAGCAATTTATAGAGATTTATAGAAGTGCATGCATCAAACAGACTGTTAATAAAACCTACTGAATCTTGGTCTTTGTGTTGCTGAGCTGAAGGCGGATGCATTTGCTCCAGGCATGGCGTCACAGATACCACATTCATAGATCAAATATCATGCAACCTGACTTTCTAATCAGTGGTAGCAAAGATAATAGTCACTGGAGATTTGGAAAGGCAAATCCAGGCCTGAAAGAGATCTTAAGTGGACTGTCTGTTCAATAGGAAGGAAAAGGGAAGGGGAAAACCAAAGAACACAAACAAAATGCTAAAACTATATACATCATACAAGGGTGCAAAAGGGAAGCTTCACACCCTAGGTTGAGTACTCCAGAAGCAGGACTGTCTCTGCCCCAGCTGTCTGTCCTGTCTCCGCACACCTGACTTTCACTCACATTCTTGGGAATGCAAAAGAAAGGGATGTGGGACATGGACTGTAAAATGATACAGAGCTTGGCATGAATCCTGATCCTTCTGGTCATTTAGCTATGCAACTTTAGCCATGATTCTTATGGTTTTCTAAACCCCACCAAGCTTATTTCTTTAAAAAATAAAAAATAAAAAAATAAAAAACAAGCCGGGCGTGGTGGCGCACGCTTGTAATCCCAGTACTTTGGGAAGCGGAGACCGGAGGATCCGGATTCGCAGCCAGCCTCAGCGCTCTCTCTCTCTCTCTCTCTCTCTCTCTCTCTCTCTCTACTTAGTGAGGCCCTCCGCAACTTCGTGAGACTCGGTTTCAAAATAAAGTATAAAAAATAGGACCGGGGGTGTAGTGCGGAGGTAGAACGCCCCTGCGTTCAATCCCCGGTACTGCAAAATAAATAAATAAATAAAATAAATAAATAAATAAAAAACAGAAGGAAAAGAAAATATATACATAATACAGCCCCCTCTACCAAATACGATTGTGGTGAGGATTAAATTTCACCTTGCTTGATGGGTGTAGTGGCACACACTTGTAATCCCAGTACTTGGGAGGCTGAGATGGTAGGATCACAGGTTCTCGGCCAGCCTCAGCAACTTAGTGAGGTCCTCTGCAACTTAGTAAGACCCTGTTTCTAAATGAATGAATGAATGAATGAATGAATGAAACAGAACAGGGCTGGGGGTGTAGCTCAGAAGTAGAATACCCTTGTGTTCAATCCCCAATACCACCAAAAAAAAAAAAATCCCACCTTGCTTGGATAGATCATAACACACCGCAGGCATTCAATAAATGTTGGCAATTATCAGTTCCATATGGTGAGTACTGTCAACCACATTTCACAAAGAGAGTAAATTTCCAAAAGGTTAATCAGTGATTCTCAACCTCGACCCTGCAATGGTAAGATATGGAGAGCTCTGATACCAGAGCTTTAAAAAAATAGTGTTCCAGTCACTCAGTAGTCAAAGCAGAGACCACGGTGGAAATGCCCCAGCACAGATAACTTTTTAAAGTTCTCCAGGGGATTATCATGTACACTCAGGGTGAGAACCACCGGGCTAAATCCATGGCCAAGTGTGACACACATTTTTTTCTCATCCATTTATCTGTAGTATGTCTTTGGCCTGCCTGCTATGCCCGTGGTCAGCAGGCGCTAGGATCCAGATCCATAAAATCTACTTTAGTGTAATCCCATTCTGTTGGCTCTATAAAATAATACCTTAGACCAATATCAACACCAGAGATGTACTTGGAAGGCTGAGACAGGAGGATCGAAGGTTCGTGACCAGCCTTGGCAACTCAGTGAGGCCCTTTGCAACTTAGAGAGTCCCTGTTTCAAAATGAAAAATAAAATAGGGCTAGGGGTATAGCTTGCAGGTAGAATGCCCCTAGGTTCAATCCCCAGTTCCACATATACACAAAAATAAATTAATTAAATAAATATTTTTAAAAACCACCAAATCAAAGGAATCACAAATAGCACACTAAAATTTTTAGGAAGCAAGATAAAATGAAAATAGGGAGGAAAGACTACTGGTTCCTGTCATGTGTCAGGAATATATATACATACATAAATGCAAACCTTGCACATATTTTTAGTATACTTTCATATATTATTAGTTCATTTAATCATCACAGGAGTTTTTTGAGATAGGTGATATGAGCCTATTTTAAAAATGAGGAAATTAGCTGGACACAGTGGGGCACACCTGTAACCCCAGTACTTGGGAGGCTGAGACAGGAGGATTGCAGGTTCAAGGCCAGCCTCAGCAACTTAGCAAGATCCACAGCAACTTAGTGAGACCCTGTTTCAAAATAAAAAATAAAAAAGGGCTGGGGGAATAGCTCAGAGTTAGAACACCCCTAGGTTCAATCCCTAGTACCACAAAATAAATAAAATTAAAATAAGGAAATTTGGGCTCAGGGATGTTTAACAATTTGCCCAAGGACACAGAACAACTAAGCAGCAGATCTAGAATTCAAAACCCAGGTGTATTTGATTCTATCACTTTTTTCCACTATATCATTGCAATGTGGTTAGAGTAAGAAACACATCTTTTTTTTTAATCATAATCTAGTAAATATACATATGTTTGTCCAGTGGCTAAATTTTTTTAAAAAAAGGTTTCATAAAATAATATTTAGCTCAAAATGAACATACTTTGCCAAGTTGCTCCACAACATAATGGGAACATTCTAGTTGTGGGGTGACTAACCTAAAAGAAAATTTTCCTTTTTTGTGTGAAAATGGTAAAATTAAAGGTTCTTGTGCCATAAGAGAGAGGGAGGGAGGAGGAGGAAGGAAGGAAGGAAGGAAGAGAGGGAGGGAGGGAGGGAGGGAGGGAGGGAGGAGGCTGGCTCAGCAAACAGCTCAGCATTTCCATAGCCTGGCATTCCGAAGCTTTCAGACTTCCAGAAGGCTCTTGCCAGAGCTGCAAGAGGCTCATGGGGGAAATGCTCTACCTTGATGGAGCACAGACAGATAATGCCATCGTGCAGGAAATGGGTGGTAGGTCCACATGTGTCCCTATGTGCAAAGGAACACAGATTAAACTCAACTATATTTCATCTCAAATGACACCCGTCATTTAGAAACCCTTTCATTGGCCTACTCCAAACTGTTCACGGCACCTTCTCTTCCTCTCCTGCCAAGCAGTCAGGACTTGGGGACTCAGCTCAGGAAGGTATGCAGTGGGCTTAGGAGACAAGTGGAGGAAAAAGGAAGAGATTTTTCCACTACACTGTACTTTCCAAAAAGCTAGAAAAAAGGACTTTGAAAGTGTTTATACTATAAAGAAATAAATGAGATGATAGATATGGTTAAGCTGATTTAAACATTACACGATGCATACATGTATTGAAACATCACATCACCCCATTATTAAGTACAATTTTTTATGTTTTCAGTTAAGAAATATAAGGTTTGGAGCTGGGGGTACAGTTTAGCAGTAGAGAGTGTGCTTAGCATGCACAAGGGCCTGGATTCAATCCCCAGCACCAAAAGGGGGTGGGGACTGATAACTACCTTACATTTATGAAAATGAAGTAGGCATATTAACTTAGTCAGCCTTAAGGCACAAAATTTATGAACCACCCACATCCTAGCTTTTGAAAAGCTAATGTTTTCCCTCCTCTAACCAGATTAACAGATGGAGAGCTCTGAGAAGTCATCTGAAGATGTCTTTCAAGCATGTTTTGCTTAACAGTTCATGTCACACTTATGATGCTACCAGAAGGCCTGGGATGAAGACTGGGATGATTATGATTAAAAGCAGTCTGCAGCTCCCAGGATGTTGCAGTGATGCCATTACACTTACGTGCAGCTGTAATGGGCATGATCAACATTAGCCTGGTTCTTTCTACTATACTAGTTCCCTGTGTATTGTGGCTGAATTCATTGACAGCTGGAGCAGGGGACCACAAGCTAAATGCCTTGAGCTAGAGAGGTCAGAATCCACCACGTGTGTAATATTGGGAATTGAATCCGGGGCATTCTACTTCTGAGCCACATCCAGCCATTTTTATTTTTTATTTTGAAACAGGGTCTTGCTAAGTTGCTGAAGCTGGCCCCAACTTGCAATCCTCCTGTCTTAGCCAAGTACTAGGATTACAGGCGTGTGCCACCATGCCCGACTCGCAGAACCCACCTTAAAGAGATTCTGGTCTCTGGAATTTGGACTCAGGGCTGTAAGGTTTCTGAATTTACAGGAGGCCCATATATTTGTAAAATTTCTCAATTTCTTTTGTGTGTGTGTGTGTGTGTGTGTGTGTGTATGTGTGTGTGGTACTGGGGACTGAACCCAGGGGCGTTCTACCTCCGAGTTACACCCCCAGCCCTATTTTTTATTCTTTATTTTGAAACAGGGTCTCACTAAGTTGTGGAGGGCCTCACTAAGTAGCTGAGTCTGGCCGCGAACCTGGATCCTCCAGTCTCAGCCTCCCAAGAACTGGGATTACAAGCATGCGCCACCACACCCAGCAAAAATTTCTCAATTTCTAAATGTTGGCATGTAATTTAATGCTTTCTGAAGTACTGTCAATGGAAAAACAAAAACAAAAACAGGGTTTGAGGTTGACGTCCATTATAAAATACACTAGGTCCTTCAGGAAGCCAGAGGTGAGATGAGTGACAGTAAAAGTGTGGCAGTCTATGGGACACTCAAGACAGCAGATACGGTAGAGATGGACCAGAAGATGGCCATGGGGGGGGGGCGAAAGCTCTGTAAGTGGGAAAGGCAGGAAAACCATGTGCTGTCTCAGGACTCCCCAGAGCAGCCCATTGGCACTGCCCTAAGTCTAGGGTCATATACTCTTCCTTTATATTCTACACAGCCCCTGTATGTTTGATAAATGATAATTGTCTCTGTAACTGAGATAAGAAGAATATGGCCACCAGTGAAATTTCTCAGCTCAAACATGGTTCGCTCCTCTGAACTCATGGAGGAGTTTAATCCACAAAGTCATGTGTTAGTAGTTATTAAGAGGGTGGAAACTTAATCCAACTCTAGTGTTTTAAAGGCAGGGCCTTTGGAGACTGTTTAGATTAAGCACAGCCATGCGGGTGGAGCTCCCATGATGAGTTCTGGTGATTTTGTAACACAGGAGAGAAAGACTGACAGGCAAGCACATGTGCACTGTCTCTTGCCCCGTGACGCTCTGTGCGGCCTCAGGACTCTGCCAGCAGTAAGACAAGGAGGAGGCCCCTAGACCTTGCATTTCCAGAACCATGAGCCAGAATAAACCTCTTCTCTTTATAAAGTAGTCTACCTCAGGTATTTCATTCTAGTAATGAAAAGCTGACTGATACACTATTTGTTCTTAAGCTTTGATCAAAAGGAATAACGTTGCTTTCATATGCCTGAATTATCTCTTCCTTCGAAGCCAAGCCATACTGCTGAATGTTAGCTTTACTATGTCTTTATCACGTTTTTCTGTCTTCCCCATTCAAATCACTGCACCCTTTCATGGTCACTTTATGGGTCCATCTCAAATGTATCTGCTATGCATTCAAGACCCGTTGTCCTGAGTGCACTCGTGGACTGCTACACAGACTACTGCTGGCCTTTGTGGCCACTCACCTCATTGCACTCACCTTTCCCCTTGAAATACCTAGTTTACTTTATGATAAACTATATGAAACATTCACCTGAATATACCTTTGTCTAGAACTTTCCAAAAACACTAAATTGAACAAAATCATTTTCTTCCTTAAGTTCATAGGGTGAGATCAGAAATATCTTTATACATTTTACCACCAAGGCACTAAAATTTAATTTGCAAAACACATGATCTACCCCAGAACACTGTGTGCCCCGACTATTTTAGAAATATCTCACATCTGCCTTCTTCAGTTCTTCCTGTCACACCCTGGAACTCGCAGCTGAGAAGACAAGACAGGAAGGCTAGTGAATCACTCACAGTGCTTGAGAGATCATAATTAATACAGCAGGGCAAGCCAGCTGAAAACTGGGCCGTTCTCATTCTGAATTTTTAAGAGAAGGCAGAGAAATGTATGGTTGAATTACCAAAAACCATTTGAGATAAAATTTACATTTGGAAGAGGTTTCTAAAAGTGCGAAAAACAAAAACTTTTCCAAAGCCCTAACACTCTTAACCAGAGAGAAGAAGTGCCGCCAGTTGTGTTGACATAATTAGGTCTGTGCCTTGGCTTCCGCCCTCATTGACTATTTGGTTTGCAAAAGAGCTCCATTTACTTGCCTCAAGACTGGAAATTGATCAAATGAAGAATCAAAGGACTCGAACTCTGCAGCAACATGGATGAATCTTCAATTCCAAACCAAATATGAAGTCACTTGAAACCAAAATGGCTCTTCCCCTTGGTACTGGCTCCTCCAATTTATCAACTTACACACCTGGAGACTCAAATACAAAGCATGTGTGCGGCAGAATGAACCACCGGCCCCTGTTCTTCATCTCTCCCTGGGCCCAGAATATAAATGAGAATCACCCTATCCAAGTGCCCTCATAATTACTTTTATAAGCTGTGCTTCCTTTGTCCATTTCTGTAGGTGTGCTGATATAGGAAGCGTGCATAGGGACCATGACCCAGCTCCCTCCATCCAACCGGCAGACAGGTAACTCTCACTACCCGCCGCCTACAGTAGCGTGAAGACATTCACATGTACACATAACGAAGCTCTGAATCTAAATGGAAACTTGGGAGTAGGCAGCACATGATAACAGTCTTGAAAACTGAGAAGAACATGAGAACAATCTTGAAAACATCTCTTTGCCACTACAGAGAAAGGACTTTCCACAGCTGAGAGGGTCTAGAGACGTTTCACAGAGGAGCTGGCATTTGAGCTAAATCTCGATTGTTAACAGGAACGGGAAAATCCTCTAAGATATACTTTTCCATTTTCTGGACTCTCAAGATAACGAGCACACGCATCCAGCTGAAGAGGAAGTCTGAGGTGTTCAGCCTCGGGGGCGCAGGCCTGAGTCTCAAGACTGTGGTAGAGACCTGAGATCATCCCAGCATGTCTGCCCGAGTGTGCAAAAGCACCAAGACCAGGCCTGGCACCCAGCAGGCCCACGGACCTCGGCATACCTTCCCCAGAAACTCTGGTTTCAGCCCCATCTATTATGAGGCAACATGATCAGTTAAGTTATAAAATGTGCAGCTAACACCCAAATCAGATGCTGATTAAGATATAACATCAATGGCCTATTCATTACATCATTGCTGTTTGGAGATATGTGGATGGTCAGTAATTGACCTCCTTTTTTAATTTTTGGTGGTACTGGGGATTGAACCCAGGGGCACTCTTCCACTCTTCCACCGAGCTACACTCTCAGCCCTATAGTATTCTTTTAGTTTGAAATAGAGTCTCATTAACTTGCCCAGACTGGCCTCAAACTTTCCATCCTCTTATCTCAGCCTCCCAAATACTGGGTTTACAGGTATGCACCACTGTGCCTTGCTGGCCTCCATTTTTATTCAATTACTCATGACTTAATCAGTAAGCTCACCTATTTTACAAGCATTGACAATACAAAAGTGAAGATGAACCAATTCTTGCCCTTAGGGTCCAGAAAGTCTTAACTAAAACCAGAGTCCAAAATATAGGTGATTCATAATGAGAAGTAAGCTTTTATATCACACCACTGTGCAGATACTGATCACTAACATTTATTAAGCTCTTGCTATATGTCGGGTACTATTCTAAGAGCTCTTTGAAGATGGCTTCACTTAATCTTCAAAAACAGGTCTATGCTTCATTTTACAGATAAGAGGTGATGTGAGCTGCCCGTATGTAGCGGAGCTGGAATTTGAACTCAAGCCTGTGCTCTTAATGAGGCAATGGAGCCTGAGGCTCATTCCCCCACTATCTGGACTTGGTTTTCTCTGTGTATAATCCTACCTTTGTAAACTTTGGCAACACACCAAATGTTGAAATGGCTACTACTTAAGATCCATGTCGAGCTGGGGGTGTAGCTCAGTTGAAGAGTATGTGCTTTGCTTGTGTGAGGACCTGGGTTCTATCCCCAGCAATGACCACCAAAGAATCCATCTAGTATCCTACTCTGTGTCTCCAATTTTGTGAAGCTTAAATAAAACCCAAGTTACATGTTGGCAGCACAAAAGCCTATACCCTGGAGGCTTCAAAGTGATGCATCTTTTTAAGGTTTTCATGAGGCAAACAAAACACCAAGCAATCAACAACACAGTCTGAGCTGGGTGTGGTGGCGCACCCTTGTAATCCCAGGACTTGGGAGACTGAGACAGGAGGATTGCAAGTTTCAGGCCAGCCTCAGCAACTTAGCAAGGCCCTCAGCAACTTAGTGAGACCCTGCTTCAAAATAAAAATAAGGCTGGGGTATAGTTCAGAGGTAGAACCCCCCTGGGTTCAATCTCCAGTACCACAACACACACACACACGCACGCACGCACGCACGCACTCACAGTCTGACTGACATGTATTTATCTGAGCCATCATGCTTACCTGGGGCCACTAAGAGAGCCACATCTCTAACACAGTCCTAACTCCATTTCAAGATCTCTCTTCCAAGTACTAAAACAGGCCATCTTTTGTTTTCAGAATGGGGTCAAGACTCTCTCTCACTTCCCTAACTCCTATGGAAGCCCACTAATGTCACGGGTGCTTTTCTTTTCTCTAATAACCTCTTGCTTTCTCACAGGACTGACCACACAGGAGGAAAAGAGCAGCAGCATATTGTGGGCATGATTCCTTGAGCAAAAAGGTCACAGAAAAGCTGGAGGGGGCAATTCAGAAAGAAAGGGAAATAGAAAGTAGTCAATCTCTGGGTTAGGCGATGCATTTTATTTTACAAGTAGCATTCTAATGCAGAAAGGACAGCCCTATGGTAGAAATGAGTCTATTCTATTTTTCCAATCTCCCCAAAGCACAGCATATAATCCAAAGATAATTTTGTCATGATTCAGTCATAAAACACACACCATTGTGGTATTTATTTAACACATAACAAATAAACAGACAAAAATACTGTCTATGTATGTTCTATGGCACTGCACACTAGTATCTGAAAAATATTTACTCTCATTTTTTCTTAGCTTTCAACAGTATTTATGTTTATTAGATATATGTAATATATACACATATTCTATAAACCAGAAAATAAATATTAATTTTACCATTACAAGTGAAACATATAGTATTCAATTTAATCTGGTTGTGATCATTTTAAACACTTACAATATCTCACTGGAAAGATGAAATCTAAAGAAATACTGATGCTGAAAACCTGCTCGTTGTATTTCACTTACTCACCTATGTCGCGTTTACTACCTGGAACTCTGAAGTGCGACTAGGAAGCAAAGAGGTTTCATTTCAGAAGGGGGGAAAGACAATTTCAAAAGAGAGCTCCCCCAATTATTAACGTTACTCTTTTGGGACCCTGCAGCGGACTGAATCCAATAGGTGCCGAGTTCCCAAAGTGACCATTCTGAAGGGAAGCACAAGTTTGGCTTCCAGTAGCTTTTGTTAAAATGCGGCCTTGAATCACAGTTAACACATTCTTTTGAGTCTACTTGATTCAACACTTCCATATGTAGTGATTCAACAAGGCCATTACTATACTGTCACCCTTACTCTAGATCTGAAGGTCTTCAGCAAAAACTGACCATATCTCTCAACATGTCAGAAAGCTCTAATCCAGTTCACGCCACATGCCAGGCACGGCACGGGGCTCAGTGGAGGAGCTCAGCGGAGTCATGCCAGGATGGGAACAAATGTGTGGGAAGCACTCAAGTCCTCCTGGAGAGGAGTCACGGGAGGTGGGGTGAGCTGCACGTTTTCAGCTCAAGAGCGCAGGGCCTTACTCACAGCAGCACCGGATGGGCAAAGATGGCCAGGGACAGAAAGAGCTAAATACTCAGCAACAAGGGAACTGCTAAATCACCGAGCTTACACATGGTGGTGTAACGCCACAATAAAGACTGAGGGAGAAAAACATACTGATCTATGAGATATATTAAGTAGAAAAAGCAAAGCAGAAAATATGACGAGTACTTTTTCTTAACTTTATTACATTGGGGGGTATTAGGGATGTACCCCAGGGCATTCCACCACTGAGCTACACTCATAACCCTTTGAATTTTAATTTTTTTTTAAATTTTAAAACAGGGTCTTGTTAAGTTACCGCACACTGGCCTTGAACCTGTGTTTCTATCTCAGCCTCCCATGTACTGGGATTACAGATGTGTGCCACCGTGCCAAATTTGGAAATTTTTAAACAATTAGAGAGAGTAGAATCATGAACTCTCACAAACCCACAGCCCAATTTTAACAATTAGCAGCTAATGGGCAATTCTGTTTCTTTTTTTAATCCCCTACACCAATCATTTTAGGTACTACTACTTGTATTAGTATATGCAGTCTTCCCTTGGTTCCATAGTGGGATTGGTTCCAGGACGCCTCTAGATTACCAAAATCCAGCAGTGCTCAAGTCTCTTATGTAAAATGGTATATAGTATTTGCATATAACTTATGTACATCCTCCTTAATACCTACTACAGTATAAATGCTATTTCAATAGTTGTTACTCTGTATCATTTAGAGAATGTCAAGAAAAATTAAAGTCTATACATGTTCAGTACAGTTGCAGGGTTTTTTTTCCTCCTAAATATTATTGATCAGCAGTTGGTTGAATCCACAGATGTGGAATCCACAGATCTAGAGGGCTGACTGTACTATATATATTATGCTATATATACTTAGTATGTACCTCTAAAAGGTGAGGACTTTTATTTTATTTTATTTTATTATTTTATTTTATTTTATTTTATTTTTGGCAGTACTGGGGATTGAACCCAGGGGCATTCTACCTCCAAGTTACACCCTCAGACCTAGTTCTTATTCTTTATTTTGAAACAGGGTCTCACTAAGTTGCAAAGGCCTCACTAAGTAGCTGAGGCTGGTTGCGAACCCGGATCCTCCAATCTCAGCCTCCCTGGGACCTAGTACTGGGATTACAAGCGTGCACCACCACGCCCGGCTTGGTAAGGACTTTTAAAAATACCATTATTACAGAATTTGGGTAAATTTTGAAATTTATTATAAATGTGGATACATGCCTAAAATGTTTTGTAGAAGGTACCCCCATCCTCACCCCCCAAAGGTAGTGGTCACCTTTGAGAGAAGGGGCTACAGTAAAGGGCAGGGAAGGCTTCACTGTTAATTTAATCATCTTCCAGTTCATTTAAAATTTAACTACAGTAGAACAGGCCAGGCCTGGGAGAGCAGCGAAAGGCTGCCATGACCAGAGAAAGACCACAAGGCCCTGGTGGGCGGCTCTGAAAACAGGAGGTGGAGTTTGTAAGAGGCTCATGGAGTAGTTCATGGGGATCCACACTCTAGCAGGTTAAAAATGTCCATCAGGTACAGGACATGAGCTCTCTAAGTGGGTAAAAAGTAATAGAGTTGTGGACTCAATGACACTACTGAACATGATTATGATTCCAACGACGTGCAGGGCCAGGCAGTTATGAGATGAAATGGACTCATCTCGGCCTTCATATACCATCTCTGGCTGCGCTCGGCTCATAAAATCTATCACTGAGGGTACTGGGACCTTAAAGGACACCTCAAAAACACTTCTTTTTTAAAACAAGTTAATGTCTTACCTCTCTCCTTCTCTTTTCCTTAGTTTTACTCCTTGTAATTTATCTGCCTTGTAGGTTAGGAGAATGTTCTTTCCTTCCCTGGTCTATTCTATTTGTTATATCTGTCTTGCATTAACATGGCCTTGGGACCTGCCAGGGCACTGCTGGGCTAGCTACAGTTGTGAGTTTTGTTTACACTGACTTTATATACAACAAAGTTCTTTCCACATCCTCCAAACTTCTCACTGGTAGAGTGAGGACTATGAAAAAATAAAATTAAAAGTAGATAACTTTTAGGATCTTGCTCATTGCTGTCACAATGTAACAACCCTGGCAAGAAAGATATTAGAGCTGGGCGTGGTGGCGCACACTTGTAATCCCAGTACTTGGGAGGCGGAGAGCAGAGGATCCAGGTTCGTGGCCAGCCTCAGCTACTTAGTGAGGCCCTCCAAAACCTCGTGAGACCCGGTTTCAAAATAAAGTATAAAAAATAGGGCCGGGGGTGTATCTCGGAGGTAGAACGCCCCTGGGTTCAATCTCTGGTACCACAAAAAAAAAAAAAAAAGGAAAGATATTAGAAATAGAGCTGAAAGTACCAAAAGTCAGACCTCAATTAGACTGGTTAAAAGCCTAGACTTCTAAATCCATTTTACATGAAATACTATTTTCTTACTTTCAAATAAACTTGAACTGGCTAATAAAATATTCCCCAGTAAAGGTCTTTAAGGAACAGACTTCCAATGTTATAAACTCAATTTTTCATTAGCTTGGGCATAAATAAATTTTGAGAACTTTAAAATAGTTCATTCTCTCTCCCTCTTCCTCTCTCTCTCTCTCTCTCTCCCTTTCTCTCTCTCTCTCTGGAGTTACTGGGGATTGAACCCAGGGGCAATCTACCTCTGAGTTACAGCCCCAGCCTATTTTATTTTTTATTTTGAAACAGGGTCACACTAAGTTGCTAAGGCTGACCCTGAACTTGTCATCCTCTTTATCTCAGCCTCCCAAGTACTGGGATTACAGGAGAACGCCACCTGTTGATTCTCTTAATTGGGTTACATTCTGCCCCTGGTATCTGTGTTTTTTAAATTATTTAACAAACCCCAATATTTCTAGATAGTATACAGAAGTAGGTCACCCACGCACTGGCAGTATAATTTCTATATTGATGATGTTTGTACTTAACCAACAAAGACCTATTTCTTGTACAAAAATGTTTACCAGAACAAACAACAAATGTATAATTAAAAATGAAACTAACCTGAGATCTGGTTAAGGGGGGTCTAACAATGTTTTTCCACACAAACTGCCCAATTTTACCCCAAGAGGCTCATGTTCCTCGCTGCCTGGAAATGGACACTTTGGGTCAACCTAGAGATTTATTCCATCCATAACCAAAAACACCAAAACAAAGTTGGTGAGGCCACGCCGCCCCGGGGTACCTGTTTCGTCCGGGGAGCTGGGGGAGGCGCTGTCTTGGGACAGCGTGGTCCAGCTGGACTCCTCGTCGCTGGGCGCCAGGTTCTGGATGCGATGGAGTGCGCAGTCGGTTTTGGCCCCCGTTTTAGGGTGGTCCTTTTTGGTCTCTGGGCTGGATGACACTGTGGCCACTTGCCCATCCTCCGGGCTGGCCTGGGGTTTGTTTGGTTTCTGCAGTAGCAAGTCCCCGTTCCCGAGGACGGCGGGGGCCTGGCCTGGGCCGGGCTGGGCTTTCTCCTCCCCGAGCCCATGGCGGTTGCCCAGGCTCTGCTCCAGTTCTCTGGCTGAGGTTTCCAGGTCTGCATAGTAATTCAGGAAGCTCTTAGTTCTCCTGGGCTGGGAGGGTAAAATCTCACAGCCTGAGGACTCCTGTGGGTCTTTACCCTCTAGCTTCTCTTTACCCTCTAACTTCTCAGAAGTTATGTTGATGACGGCAGCGGGGCCGAGGTTTCTGTTGGGGTCCTGCTGCCCCTGCTCGGCCGCCTTCCGGAGCTGGTTCTCCCCATTCTTCACCAACTTGATGTTGGCAGAGCCGTTTCCCAGCAGGGGCTGCGCGGCTGGGTCGGAGAGGCCCATGGCCGCCTGGATGTTAGTCAGCGCGTACTTTTTCCTGCATTTCGGAGGTGTGCTGTTCCTGGAGTCTGAGTGCTTTATTTCGGCGTTCAACAGTTCATTGTGGGAAGAACGGAGATTAAGGGTGTTGGGTGGTGTGGCTGGGCTGTTCCGATTTGCGACGTCTGTCGTTCCGCTGCTGGCCATAAACACTGCCAAGGTGTCGACACCCGAGTCAGCTGGAAGAAAAAGAAAGTGGGTCATTAGATGCCTGCCATGACTAAACGACGCCGCAGACAGCTTGAGCGAACATTTTGATACAGAAAACTGAAAGGATAAATGTTTCTGGTGCATGATCACTCTTGTAGAACTGACCCTTCTTCCTCTTTATTTCATGATTTGTCCCTATATTAAATAGGAACAACTAAATGGCTTAATGTGCACACCAAAAAGACAATTTATAAGAAAGCTAAGAAGTCTGAAGGCCTAATTTTTACTTAGAATAAAAAAGGCATTTCTCTTTTGAATTCAGATAAAAGAATTTTCTTCTGGTGGCTGCTCTTCATTTTTCATAACATTGAAAATTGTCCCCTTTCCAAACATTCATACCGCATTTTTATTCTGTAATGTCTTCCAGCAGCAGCAACAACAATAACAACAACAAAAATTGTTCAAATTTCCTCTGGGCTCCAGCTTTCTTAACCTAAAGGATCATTTGTTCAATGACGTTTCATATGTTCAAGGTAATATTTCTCAACCATGTGTAGAAATTGTGTTCTGAGTGCTTGGAAAACTAAGCCTCCATTAGAGTTTGCTAATGTCTTTGTGAACATTTTTTTTGACCTAGGCATAGTGTTTCTGCTCAACAGAAATTTTGAAGAAATGGCTTAATTTCTCAAGAACACACACACACACACACACATACACACACACACACACACACACACACACACACACACAAAACTATTCCTAATAAAGTAGCACTGAGCCCTGGGCTACAGGCAGCATGTTAGAACCCTCCAAGGAGGCCAACTCTATGTCAGGGAATTAAAATACAGACTCGGCTGTCTGCAGTGAAGACAGGCCCTCACAGAACTCCTAGCAAACTATGTGACGGTGGCATTGACCTCAAATATTGTTTGCACCATCAGTGATGTATTTCATATGTCTCTTGCTAGGGAGGAAGAAAGGTCTCTCAGACTAGAAGGGAATATAATCCGTCAGCAAGAATTCCTAAGGTTTCAGATGCCTCCGTCCATGAGCAATGACTTTCATCTGATCCTCTGCCTTCCAGGATTTCCATCAGCAGCCCAGGAGCCGAAGCCCAGCTCCTAACATTCTTGAAATTGTGCTCTGACAACTCCCGCTTACTCCTCCAGGCAAAAGAGGATGTCACAGTAAGTTGAGGACCAGAATGTCCCCCTTTGGGGGAGCTTAGATATATCTCTGTGTCATCAAATACTCAGGCTGGGAAATATTAGAAAAAAGTCACTCACTCATTCTAGAATCTTTGTGCTTCCAGGAAGCTAGGCAATGTCCATCCACTCTAGGCAATATCCATATTTGTGATAGAATGGCCATGTGGCCCATAAGCTAGCTAAGGGCTGTAACCCAAAGAGGTTGGACACTGAGTTCCATTCTCTAGAGTTATTATTTATAAGGATTCCTGCTTACTCAGCACTCCACCTCAGCTCTTGGGCCTCATTTTTTTAGGAACAGAGAATTTAGTGTGTTTTTTCCTTTTAAACAATGCTCTGACAATTAAATTAAACATTGTTTTATGGCTGGCTGCTGCTACTATTTTATGGAAAACATGTTTCAACTTATAATTCAATCTCATTTAAGAGCAGCATTTGATATGAGTAGGTTCCACCTTGAACCCACATGAACTTTTCCCTGAGACACATTTCCAGAGCAAAGGTACAAGTACAGTTATGTTTACACACATTGGGTGTTTAGAGTGACCTTATGAAAAAGTGGAAACCTGCCAGGTTCCTAAAAGGCATGGGAAAAATTCCTACCAAGCTGTCTTATGATTTTAGGTACTGTATTCTAGCAATGTTACTGGGAGACATTTTTATTTACTTTGTAACCACAAGCATTTTCAGAAAAAAATACCATCAGAATTTCTAAGTGATTTTAATATTTAAGTAGCTTTTATATCAGGGATATAACATATAAAAACTTTCAGCAATGTTCTCACAAGTCTTTTGGATCCTACTGCCCTCTCAATGACCTTGTAACTCTTTTGTTTGCTAGAAATTATGGTGCGGGCCTGCAGTCCCAGTACTTGGGAGGCAGAGATAGGAGGATCTCAGGTTCAAGGTCAGCCTCAGCAACTTAGTGAGACCCTGTTTCAAAATTTAAAAAAGTAAAAAGGTACTGGGGTATAGCTCAGCGGGAGAATGGCCCTGGGTTCAATCCCAGTACCAAAATAAAAATTAAAAAAAGAAAAGAAATCATGGGTTCAGGATGGTAGAAAAGGTGAGTTAGAATAGGACCATCCAATACAAAGTAGATGTACATACATAGCTCTGTATATGCTGTGGTTTTGTTTTTTGTTTCTTATTTATTTTTGATGGTACTGGGGACTAAACCCAGGGTCATTCTACCTCTGAGCTACACCCCCATTCCTACTTCTATTTTTTAATTTGAAACAAGGTCTCACTAAGTTGCTGAGGGCCTTGCTAAGTTGCAGATGCTGGCTGCAAAACTTGAGATCTTCCTGTTTCAGCCTCCCAAGTAGAGGCATGTGCTGCCATACCTGGCTTACATATACTGTTTTGACACATGAAAGCCAGACTACAGCCAAGTATGTCTTAGATATTACATAATGGTATCATCTGGAGGCAAAATGAAAGGCTCAGTCCTAGAAGGCAGGCAGCCGAGCTAATCCCATGAAGTGCACAGTCGCCTCCAGGCAGCAGTGTATCAGCTGGGAAGTCAGAGGGGCTCAAAAGGGGTGCTAAGTAGCTAGAGGTGAGCAAAGAACCAGAAAGCTCAAGGCTGCAGGAAAGAGGCCCAGAACGAGAGAAGCCACGAACCCAGGACTAGAGGGACAAAGGCTCAAGAGCTGTCCCAGCTACTTACCAGCTGTGTGACTGATCTAGGATCCCTGACCTCCAGTTTTCTAGTCTGAAAAATGAGCAGTAGTAGTGCCTGGCTGATGTGAGGATGGAAATGAGCAACGCTAGTACAGTGCTTAGCATCTTAGCAGAGCGTGGAACCGTCCATCTAAGCTTGCCTTGCTTCTGTGTCCAAGTAACAGAGTACACTGCCTCCACCGCCTCCCAGTTAACCACCTCCCTACCTGCTCAGAGTGACAGAAATGCTCTTGGTTCCAGAGACACAGAGAGTAAGCAGACTAACAAGAAGGGAAAAAGAAGTAGGACCTATGAGGGTTTCATTATGAAAAAAAAAAAAAAACACATTCCTCAAGTTTAAGAAGGAGAAGGTTGTATTTCTATTTAAATGAAAGAAAATCTTACAATGTCTCTTTAAACCTTCTCATAGTTAACTGTTTTCTTTGGAATTAAAGGGCCTAAGAAATAAGACTTTAACACAATAGACAAGTTACTTAAACTCCTGATTTCTTTGCTGTAACACAGAGATAACAGTAGTCTCTATACACCTTATGGCGCTCTGCAGAGGACTAAGAGGTGACTCAAACATCTAACCTACTGGCTGGCATGCCGCAGGAGTCAGAACACGTCAGGGCTTATTATCACCTTACAGCCCCCTCCTTCCCTAAATACTTCTGTCTCTGTGGAAGATACACACACAATAATGTCACCGAAATCAACCCGGGTGGTGGGTGGCAGGTGAGGGGAGCCGTGGTCTTCTCACCCCGGCTGCAGAGGATGTGGAGGGAGGAGGGTGGGTGGTCATCTGGAGAGCCTACGGGAATCAAGGCATGAGAGGAGCGGTGGCGTGGATGGGAGGGAAGGGCTAAGCGGGGTCCTGGGAGGCAGGCTGCTGACACTGGGCTTAGGCCCCAGGCAGCTGCATGAAGGAGTGAGCTGGAGGCTGAGGTGTAGGCGCTTGTGTGTGGTGGGTCTATCTGTGTTGATGCTGAGCATCTTCCTCCAGCACATTCTCCATGGAGATGACTAGGATAAAAAGGCATTTGAGAAGCAACATAAACTAGGTGATTAAAACATCATGGGCACCAGAGAAACGGTAGAACAAGCAGACAGAGGCGCCTCCCTCACCTGTTGCAGGGCAGGCTGGCATCATCTCCACGTTTCTCCTGTCGAGACCAGTGGGAGGTTACTGCCATAGCCCAGCAGAGAGAGTAAGGAGAGGACAGTGAGCCTGAAAGACTGAGGTACGGGGAGGAAATCTGACTCTTTTCTAGAGAGTTCCAGCTCTGCTCATTCATCCCTGGGCCAGGGCATGAAGATGAGTCCCATCAGCCACCTGAACTTAAAGGCATAGATTAAAGACAGTGCACAGGACTGAGTGATTAGAAGGACATTTGTGACGTCCATCATATCAGCTTCAGGACAATGGCAGAGGTAAGCAGGGGTGGCCCTTCAGGAGCTTCACTGTGGACAAACTGACAGTGGCTGATGGTGACCCGGGGTTGCAGGAAAGAATGTTTGCTTTTCCACAGTGAGAGTCAAAGCCACGTTTTACTGTTTAGAGGCTGCAAAAGCAGCAGCCAGCAGAGAAGGAAAAGTGGCCACTAGAGAGGAATTGACCAACAGGACAGAATCCAGGTGATGAGAGAGAAGGGACCACAGCCGGTAGAGAGTCGGCCCTGCCCAGGATAAGGGACACGACTTTACCTGAGAGGGGTTAGAAGGAATAAAGATAGGGTGGACCCAAAACTGAAGAAGAGCTAAGCTGGCAGCCTTCATTTTCTCTGTGAAGATAAAAGTCTTCCTCTGGAGGAAGCAGCCTGGGGGGCAGGGCCTAGCAGGAAATGAGGACAGTCACATGGCGCAGGGACAAGGATGCACTCTGGGATCAGGCCCTGAGCAGGTAGGGAACGAGGGAATGCATCATGACAGGGTGAGGAGCTGGGGAAAGGAAAAGGTCAGGGGATCAGAGGTCTCCGAAACCTGGAGGCACTGGCAAGAAGACACGGAGTCATCAGTACTGATTTTAGTGTTATGTACAGGCAGGGGGAGGGAGCAGGGTGGGGTCGAGAGGGAAACACACCAAGCGCTGTGTGCCTGTGTGTTTCTATCACTCTGAACCTCATTGTGATGTATAATTACAATGCACCAATAAAAGGATATTTACAGAAAAGAATAAAGACCTGCTCTCAACCCTGGTGGCATGTCAGAATCACTTAGGGGGGGAGGGGGCTAAAAAAATACAGACATCTAAGCTCCACCCCCAAAGGCACTCCCAAAGATTCTGACTCAGTTGCTCTGGGATGAGGCCCTGTGGGGTATTCAAATGTTCTTTGGGTGGTTCCAATGTGTGACCCTGGCTGAAACCACCGAGGTGGGGAAGTGCGATCTGGAAGAAGACCTACCTGAGTCAGTGGTTTCAGAGGCACAAGGAACACTCAGATCACACGTCGTCTTCCTTGTCTTTCCACACGCTCTCAGCATTCTTCCCACTACCTTGCAAATTCTACTCCTTTCCTAAGATTCAGGGTACACACCAACTCTTCATGAAGCCTCCTCCCGCCCCTTCTGGCTTCCAGGGCTCCTCGGTCTACATCCCCCTGCCTTCATAACACATCTCTATCATAGCATCACTCACTCTAGTTCACTTTTATTTTTACTTATTCATTTATTTATTTGGCACTGGGGATTGAACCCAGGGGCATTCTACCTCTGAGCTATACCCCTAGCCCGCCCTTCCTTCCTTCCTTCCTTCCTTCCTTCCTTCCTTCCTTCCTTCCTCCCTCCCTCCCTCCTTTCTCCTTCCCTCCTTCCCTCCTATTGTTTTTGAAACAACAGGGTCTCACTCAGTTGCTGAGGCTGGCCACAAACCTGTGATCATCCTGTCTCAGCTTCCCAAATACTGGGATTACAAGTGTGTGCCACCACACTGGCTTGTAAGCTTTTATGTTTAACATGTTTGAGTTTCCCACTAGACTGTAACTGCACCAAACAGCATAGCAGCCTAGCACAGTAGGCACTCAATAAATGTTTGTAGGATAAATCTTTAACATGAAAAAGGCAAGTGTTTCATTAACATCTCAAGAAATTTTTACACAAAATGTCTAGGTAGAATTTTTAAATTTCTTATTAAAGGTTGAAAGGAGACCACCATTACTGCATGCATAGCTAATCAATAGAAAATTCAGGGCTGGGAATGTAGCTCAGTGGCAGAGTTCTTGTCTAGCATGTGCAAGGCCCTGGGTTCAATTCCCAGTACTGGAAAAAAATTGCGTTTTTCCTTCCTTGACAAAACTAACCAATAATAGCATGAAGAGAAAAGGTGATCAATGAACAGTTTAACCCCAGACAGCATCTGAGCAAGAGTTAAAGTAAAACCTTCAATACAATGTCTATACCAATTTATCTTGCTCAAGGAAATTCCTGCTCAGTTGGGCCATAACTCTGTAAAGAAGAAAAGACTCTTTAGAGTTAAATGTATATGTTTTGTGACCCAGAGCAGACTGGTATACTTTTCTGTCCAAGAAGACTGTTCATAGCTGCGATCCTTTCAGCTCAGAGTTCTCTTTGCTTTGGTCTGAGGAGCACTGGAGGCCCAACCAAGGCTTTGGTGCCATGCACATTTGAGGTCTGGGCATCCTGGGGCCCCCACCATCAGATTCTGGGCCTTCCACTAACCCTTATCGCATCATAAATAGCATCTGCATCATTAGTAACAATGCATGCAAGAGGATTATGTAGAATGGGAAACAGCAACATAATAATATGACAATTAATGGAGAAAAAGGAATACTCTGGCTATAAAAATGAAAGGTTGAAAAAATTAATAAATGAGATGGACTCAAATTTAAAAGCTTCTGCACAGCAAAGGAAACAATCATGGAGAGAGAACCTGAAAAAATCTTTGTCAGCTACTCCTCTGACAGAGGATTAATATCTAGAATATATAAAGAACTCAAACACACACACACACACACACACACCCAATCAATAAATGGGTGATCAAACTAAACAGACACTTCTCAAAAGAACTACAAATAGCCAACACATGAAAAATGTCCACTATCCTAATCAGGAAAATGCAAATCAATACTACACTGAGATTTCATCTCACTCCAGTGAGAATGGTAATCATCAAAAATATACATAATAACAAATGCTGAAGAGGATGTGGGGGAAAAAGAACACTAATACACTGTTGGTGGAATTGAAAATTAGTACAACCACTATGGAGATCAGTACAGAGGTTCTTCAAAAGCCTAGCATGGAACCACCATATGACCCAGTTCTATCACTCCTCGGGCACTTTCCAAAAGAATTAAGGTCAGAATATTATAGTGACACCTACATACCCATGTTTATAGCAGCACAGTTCACAATAGCCAAATTATGGAACCAACTTAGATGCCCATCCACAGATGAATGGATAAAGAAAATGTGGTATGTACGCATGATGGAGTTTTACTCAGCCATGAGAAACAGAATTATGTCACTTGCAGGAAAAGAGATGGAAATGGAAAACATCATGCTAAGTGAGATCAGCCCGACTCAAAATCAAGGGCCACATGTTTTCTTTCCATATGTGGAAGGTTGAGAGAAAAAAGTAAAGAAAAGGGGTCTCATGAAAATTAGGAGAGAGACCAGTAGAGTAGTAGAAGGGCATGAGGAAAGGAGGGGACAAGGGAAAGGGGAGATACAGAGAAGGAAACAAACCAAATAGTGTGAATCTCACTTTGCAGTAAAATGGAGATAACAGTAGTCTCTATACACCTTATGGTGCTCTGCTGAGGACTAAGAGGTGACTCAAACGTCTACCCTACGGGCTGGCATGCCGCAGGAGTCAGAACACATCAGGGCTTATTATCATCTTATAGCCCCCTCCTTCCCTAAATACTTCTGTCTCCGTGGAAGACAAACACAATAATATCACCAAAATCAACCCGGGTGGTGGGCGGCAGGTGAGGGGAGCCATGGTCTTCTCACCCCGGCTGCAGAGGATATGGAGGGAAGAGGGTGGGCGGTCATCTGGCGAGCCTGCGAGAATCAAGGCATGAGAGGAGAGGTGGCGTGGATGGGAGGGAAGGGCTGGGCGGGGTCCTGGGAGACAGGCTCCAAGATGCTGGACTTGACACAGCCAGGCAAGATCATCCCCTAACCCGGACCACATCCTACAATAGACCTGTGCAGGGTCCTGCAGTTCAACATGGCTTTCCTGCCTCCTTTATCTTTTCTGAGGCCTCTAGCCCTCAACAAAGAAAGAGCCTGTCAGTAATGACAGGAAAAGTCTTCTCTCTTCAGTAACAGGCCTCTCCCCTTCTCCTCCCCTGATGTCCTTATAAAACTGGAAATGAAGCTGGGCTTGGTAGCATACACCTATAATCCCAGTACTTGGGAGGCTGAAAAAGGAGGCTTACAGGTTTGAGGCCAGCCTCAGCTACTTAGTGAGGCTCTCAGCAACTTAGTGAGACCCTGTTTCAAAATAAAACAGGGCTGGGGGTGTGCAGCTCAGAGGCAGAACACCCCTGGGTTCCATCTGCAGTGCCACCAAAAAAAAAAAAAAAAACCTGGAAAAGACTTGGCTCATGGGCCTGAGGAAGCCCAATATCTGCCCATCCTTGAATGAAGCTTCAGATTTTCTTCACTTTTACTCTTCTACTACACAGTTTTATTTCCACTGAGCAGTTAACAGCAAAACGTCTACCCTGAGGAATGCTGCCTTTTGAACGGGACCTCAAAGTACCGAGGAAATGAAATAAACTCAGATTTTTCTCTTCCTTTTAGGAAGGAGAGGCAAAATAAAACTGGTTTCCTGAAATTACTCATGAAAGCAAACCCTCAATGTGACAAAAATGATAAGAACTTCTCTGAACAAAAGAGGCAAAAGTTGTTAGAAGGCAGCATGGGCCGCTGGGTCGGGGAGACGGCAGGATTAGAACCTTGGGTGTTTCTGATGCTGAGAGGCAGCTCCACGGGCTGATCCACGGGGTTGAAGATGAAGGGGTTGTTTCAACAGCTAGGTCTCACCCGCCTCAGGGGTTCCTGTGCCCGCTCAACTACACTGCCTGAGGCTCATGCCATTCAAGCTCTGTGTGGAACCAAGGAGATTCAAGACACAAGGATCCACTCTTTTTCTTTAAGAAATTCATATCAGAATCTTCCTTAGCTTGGTTTAGCCATTCCACAATGTATACACATTTCAAAACAATACGTTGTACACGATAAATAAGTACAACTTTTATTTGTCAGTTACAAGAAATAGACACGGATTGTTATTTTAAAAACTCAGAGTGGGCAGCAACAAAGAATAAGTCATTACAAAAAACTTATTCTTTACAACATCCAAAGTGGGCAAAAGGTGTTATGAGATGTGGGATGAAGGAAGAGAAGAGGGGTTCAGGGAAGGCTTCCCATGAGAGAACAGCTGAGCTGGGTATTGAAGGGCAGGAAGGAGTCCACCCATGGACATGGAAGAAGAGACACTCCCTGTGGGGGGAGTGTGGTAACCAGCATCACACCTGGCAGAGGTGATGATTGGTTACTCAGGAAATTAAAGCAGAATTTCTCTATGCAAATAAGAAGACCTTGGAAAGTAGTCTTTTGGGGCAATTATATGCTTATTCCAAGGATATTTTCTTTGCTCATTTCTAAGCTGTTTTCACTCTTTGGAAAAGCTTCAGCGTCTTCTGAAGATGAATTTATTTTTTAATCAAGCTCTAGACTTTATGGTCAAGTGTGGAGAATATGGTCAACCATCAAGCTTGAGAATACTGTAAAAAGGTGAGGTGTGGAGCTATAAAGGAGCAGTGCATGCTTTCTTGAGTAACTGATAAGCTGGGCCCCAACTCGATTCCAAAAGGAGAAAAAAAAATTAAATATTAACTAGCAGAATCCTTTAAAAGGGGTAATGACTTGACTATGTTACAGGTAAGACCTACTTGGAAGGGATTTCTAAGCAGAATCTTAAAGGGTCAGCGGTATTTTCCAGGTAGGTAACAGTATAAATTCTATTAGATTTGTTTCTCAAAATACTTCACAGGCTCTTTCAGTAGTAAACCCAGGACTGTTGTTGCAGCTCCCAAGAGCTGGACACGGGGGTTGAAGGCACACCTTCTCCCAGGTACTGGTCCAGCTCTTCCCTCAATAGTGGCCATTTCAATTTTCAAGCAAAAGAACGGCTCAAATAAAAATCACCCCTGAAATAACAATGTCGCTTTCCTTGTAAGATTTGTTACCTACCATACCAATACATGATAGTAGCAGCTGCTATTTAAAAATCATGCTAGATAACAGTGTCAGTATCTTATAACTTCCAAGGAGTGAACCAATTTGAATACTTTCAGAAAGAATGAATATGAGGCCGGGCGTGGTGGCGCACACTTGTAATCCCAGTACTTTGGGAGGTGGAGACCGGAGGATCCGGGTTCGCGGCCAGCCTCAGCTCGCTCTCTCTCTCTCTCTCTCTCTCTCTCTCTCTCTACTTAGTGAGGCCCTCCGCAACTTCGTGAGACCCAGTTTCAAAATAAAGTATAAAAAATAGGGCCAGAGGTGTAGCGCGGAAGTAGAACACCCCTGGGTTCAATCCCCGGTACCGCAAAAAAAAAAAAAAAAAGAAAGAAAGAATGAATATAACAAAACACAGCAGCACTAAGAAATTTCCAGAAGCTATTTGATTGTTCTCCTCCACTGAGAGAAAAAAAATCACTTTAGATATTTACCAGCCCTATTTTTTTAATATTTAAATGCCAAGCCTATTTTGTAATATAACATAAGATTTTACAGGATTCCTAAAAGGAACTATTCTCAATATTTAAAATGTATTTTAGAAGGACATATATATTTGTCTCAAGTATCTAAAATCAAAATACTTATTCAAATATCTATTTACAAAGAAAAACCTACCTCCTTCCCAAATCATCACAGCATGATTAGGTGGCCTTGAAGAATCAGCATTATGTTCCTGATCTTTCCAGCATAAAGTTAAGTTTGTTGTATTGTTTTTTACTTTTTTTTAACAAAAAGGGTATTTCTTGCCACTCATATACCTATACTGAGCTTAATGTTCATTTTATTATTATTATCTTTTATTTCTTTGTTGGAATGTAATGTGCAAAATATTATATGATAGAAAAAAGGGTTTGAGCAAAATCAATAATAAGTTTCACTTTGCAATTTAGGGATATTAATATCTATTTGTCCATGGTTAAGTCTACTTATTTAAAAACTCAGAACCAGCCGGGCGTGGTGGCGCACGCTTGTAATCCCAGTACTTTGGGAGGCGGAGACCAGAGGATCCGGGTCCGCGGCCAACCTCAGCGCGCATGCGCGCGTGATCTCTCTCTCTCTCTCTTTTTCTCTCTCTCTCTCTCTCTCTTTCTGTCTCTCTACCTGGTGAGGCCCTCCGCAACTTCGTGAGACCCGGTTTCAAAAATAAAGCATAAAAAAGTAGGGCCGGGAGTGTAGCGCGGAGGTAGAACACCCCTGCATTCAATCCCCAGTACCGCAAAAATAAATAAATAAATAAATAAAAATAAAAAATAAAAACTCAGAACTTGCTGAGTGGTGTGTGTCCTAAGAAATGTGGAATCTACTCAGATCTACCTGCCACTGGCATTAAACATTATGTTTAATTTGAAATGGTACTGTAATTGCTTTTTCCTTATTCTATTACTGTGAGGCTAAGAATTAAATCCCACACCACACTGTGTGTAGACTAGCATCTATCATGAGACAAAGAAAGGGACATACAATAAAATCAAGATAGTTTTCTGAAGGCCTGAAGTTAATCAGCACCGGGAGCAAGGAGAACACTGAATTGGGGAATTCTATTCTAGACAAACCCTGCAATATAAGAGGCTGTTTCTGGAGACTCAACACCAACACCTACTGCTCTGTTCATATTTCAACAGTTCACAGGCTACAATATACAATGATAGATGGTACAATTTGACAGTTTTAATATCCTGTCACAGTCAACTAAAATATTTTTATATAAAACGAGCAGTCATGCAATTATTCTACAAACATGATTAGGTTTAAATGTTCTTCTACCTTATTTTGGATATTCACTTTTTTCTAATATATTAGCAAAGAACAATGAAAACCAAAAACATTTTTAGCAAACTATTAGTTTTAACATTAACATAATTCTCTATCATATATTTTGTAAAGTGTTCATATTCAACAGCTTCTCTGTATTGAAATAGGTGAAAACATGTCTGACCTGGAAGTACTTCTGACATGGGTCACTGGGCGTCCTCAATGGTGCAGGAAACAGGTTAGAATTTACGATCTAAAAAGAAAGGGATCGTTTGAAAAATTAAAATCCCAAATAACAAAACTTAAAAAGAAAACAGCATAGCACTGAAAATCCTTCCAAAAGCTGTTAAAAATGCTAAACAAATTTTGGCTGATCATGTACAAGTTCTTGTTTATTCATAGTTGGTTATACCACTTTTGACTCTAAATTAAATTGCTACTTACCCACATTCCCCACAAATAATTATTGAGATTTTTCTTTCCTCTTGCCAGGCCTAAGCTATTCATCTGTCTCACGTTTCCAATAAACACACACACACACAATTGAGAAGCCACTAAGGAAAAAATTATTATACTTTGCCACATAAAAATTAAACCTTCTGTTTAAGAAAGAAATGGCTACAAACAATGGTAAAGACTAAAAAACAAACTGAAGAAAAATTAGCATAGCAGATGACATAAAAGGGATCTTTTCCTTTATATTGAAAGAGCTCCTTGAAATCATTAGGAAAAAATGAACAGCCTGTAGGAAAATGAGCAAAGGACAGGAACAGGTCCCAAGAGAAACACAAATGCCCAATAAACATAAATAACTAACCACATTAGAAACTAAACTAAATACAAATTAAATACAATGGCTAACTGATTTTCCTACAAAGGACTACAAAGATTAACAAGCTTGATAACACATAATCTAAGGCCAGGGCATGGGAAATAGGAATTTTCCAAGCTTGCTGGTGGGAGTAAAAACAGACAAAACTCATGGGGCCCAGCTACTTGGGAGGCTGAGGCAGGAGGACCACAAACTGAGACCAGCCTGGGCAACTTATCGAGACTCTGTCTCAAAATAAAGATAAATAAATAAAAAATGCTGGTAATGTAGCTCTGTGTTACAACATCACTAGGTTGGATCCCTAATATGGAAGGGAGGGAGGGAAGGAGGGAGGGAGGCTCTTTGGAGGGCCATTTATCTCACAGATATCTGAGCAAATTTAAAATGCACAGAACTCTACTGCTCAGCAATTTCACTTCTAAGAATTTATTTTACTAATAAACTCATATGGATTCTATTGTTCTGTAACCAAAATACCAGTAATGATATTAATACCAGTAATAATGACTAACTGGTCATTATTAGTTGAATTATGATACAGCTATACAATGGAATACTATGATACCATTAGAAAAAAATGAAATGAGCTAGATATGGTGGCACATGCCTATAATCCCAGTACTTGGGAGGCTGAGACAGGAGGATTGCAGATTCAAGGACAGCCTCAGCAAGTAGCGAGACTCTCAGCAACCTAGTGAGACCCTGAAACAAAAGGTAAAAAAGGAGGGCCAGGTGTGTATCTTGGAGGTAGAATGCCCCTGGGTTCAATCCCCAGTACCATAAAAAAAGAAAAGAAAAAGAAAAAGAAAAAGAAAAAGAAAAAGAAAAAGAAAAAGGAAAAGGAAAAGGAAAAGAAAAAGAAAAAGAAAAAGAAAAAGAAAGAGAAAGAGAAAAAGAAAAAGTGAGTGGATCTTTGTAAACTGATATGAAAAAGGACTTTAGGACATACCACTTAGCAGCTGGGCATGATGGCGCACACCTGTAATCCCAGTACTTGGGAGGCTGAGACAGGAGGATCTCAGGTTTGAGGACAGCTTCAGTAATGCAGTGAGACTCTCAGCAACTTAGCAAAATCCTATTTCCAAACAAAAAATAAAAAAGACTGGGGGTATAGATTAGAGGTAGAATGCCTCTGGGTTCAATCCCCAGTACCCCCTGCCCAAACACACAAAGCTATAGTACTTAGTGGTAACTAATATGCAAGTATGGCATTTGAGTCAAAATTTTAAAAGCATACACACACACACACACACACACACACACACACAAAAGCACACACACACGAGCACACACAGGCACACACTCACAAACATGCATTTACATAGAAAATTTCTTAAATGAAATAATAAGGATCCAGAAACAGCAGTACTGCCAGTTTACCAAATTAGATACATAATAAGAAAAACTAAAAATAGACCTTGTTTTCAATGACTCTGCTATCAGGAATGTCACTTAGAATGATAATCCATTATATCAGGTTAAATGCGGATACTGCATGATTCCATTTATGTAAAGTACACAAACAGGAAAAGCTTCTGTATGTCAGGACAGGAGGAGGGGAAGGGGCGTGGAAGGGGAAGAAGCAAGAGAGTGGCTTCGGGGCCACTGGTCATGGTCATGAGCACTTTCTTGACTGGATGTGACAATTCATCAAGCTGTGCTCTTATGTACACAGTCCCGCATGTGCATTACCCTTCTGTGAAAAGTTACAAGAAAGAGCTTAATGCTAGCCATTTTCTAAAGCATAATTCAAATGGAAAAACTTCATATTTGCAAAGCCTCTAAATTCTAATCTAACCTTTCCAAACTAGTAACCTTTAATGAGCATTACTTCCAACTTTATGATTCAGATAATGACCTGACAACCTGGTATGCTGGCCCACAATACAGTTTTAATTATATTTTCATATATTGTGGCCAAGGCTCATTACTCTGGTATAATTAAAGGGGTGGGTTTATTTTAAACTGTCCTGAAACACAAAGAGACGCCTCTTCTAGGTACATTCATCTTTGCCCTATGCCTTTCTCAGCTCCTTGAAAGAATTTCACAATTCAGTTTTCCTTTTTTTTTGGGGGGGGTCCTTCAGTACACCTTAAATTACATGCAGAGACAGAGTGAAATGATATAAGTTTAAAGAAAATGAAAGCCAATAAAATAGGGAGAGAGTCCAGAAAAGACATACATGAATATTTTTGAAAGGCTTGAACAAAAGCTAAGAATCTACATACTTTTTAGCGTATGTAATCCTTAAAATAAAATGGTCCTGTTTCTCTGATCTAAACAAAATTCCAACTTCAGTAAAGTTAAAAAATTAGACATTGCTAGTCACTTCATGTCATAAGTGATTCTGTGCTATCATGAGACTTCTAAGTATTCTACAACTGCCTCGCACTGTGCATTACGCTAGCAGCAGGGATGCAGGGATGCGAGGATACTGGAGTCCTTAAAAACCATTCCCCTCTCTCCAGGATTTGCAGTCTAGTCTGGCAGATGCATATGAATCACAAAATTGCTCACATAAGTATGTAAGTATACATGTTCTGGAGGAAAAGAACCCATATTAAAAATGTACCAATAAAATGTATAATGTAACAAAATATAACAGAGTGCCAGGCTGAGGAGTCAGCAAATCTCCCCAAGGACTGTGAAATTTAAGATGCGATTTGAGGGCTGAATAGAATTTAGGTAGGAAAGACATTTATGAAACACCTACTATGTGCAAGATGACATTATTTCTTGGCCCTGAGGATGGAGTATAAATATCCAAGCTATTTGGGGGGGTATGAATGAATGTAATCTGGTAAAATAGTTTCTGTGAGGGACTTGCCATGGATTAGTTCTACATAAACAATAACTTCAGAAAATATAAATGCGGAACTTGGGAAATGGGAAAACACTGTAAATGTATGGTTTTAAGAATAATCTAAGCCGGGCGTGGTGGCGCATGCTTGTAATCCCAGTACCTTGGGAGGCGGAGACCAGAGGATCCGGGTTCGCGGCCAGCCTCAGCTCTCTCTCTCTCTCTCTCTCTCTCTCTCTCTCTCCCCCTCTGTCTCTCTCTCTCTACTTAGTGAGGCCCTCCCCAACTTCGTGAGACCCGGTTTCAAAATAAAGTATAAAAAATAGGGCCGGGGGCGTAGTGCGGAGGTAGAACACCCCTGCGTTCAATCCCTAGTACCGCAAAAAAAAAAGAATAATCTATAGCTGTGGTGTCCAATAAAGTAATAACTTGCAGTAACATAGATCCAGCAAACACTTAAAAGGAGAACAGTGCATCTGAAGAACTGAATTTTTAATTTTAGCTACAATTAAAAATTCATAAATTGGTATTTCCTACTTTCCTAAATAAACCTCTGCCTATATCTCTGAAAAAAATCATAAATTGACACTAGACTACCTGGAAAATATTAAAGTAAGTATGGAACTTCTTGGATACATGAATCTACTTTTTCAACTCTAAATTTTATGAAATTTAAATACAGATCATGTATTTTCAATAAATATTTTGAATCCAAGTTTGGTGCTGTGAGTGTAAAATGCATGTTGGTTTTGAAGACTTAAGTTAAACATGTTTAAATTAATTTCACGTTTCCTTTTATCTGTTCCATTGTGGTATTAGAAATTTCAATTTTCAGATGTGGCTTACTTTTTATTTCTACTGGAGAAGCACTGTTCCAGAGAAGAGGCTAAAACTTTACCTTCATCAAAACATTACCTACTTTTCCCATAAAAGTAAGACTAGTCAAAATGCCACCTCAGCTGTACTGCTAGAGATTCTGCCAGTGTTCAGAGCAAGCACCCTTCTTTCCATAGAAAATCACATTCTGAGGTCAAAGATGTCGGGACGAATGGCAGGCCACTAGATGTTTTGCAATAGGAACACAATCGTGATTTTTTTGTGTGTGTGTGTGGTACCAGGGATTGAACCCAGGGGCGTTCTACCTCCGCGCTACACCCCTGGCCCTATTTTTTATACTTTATTTTGAAACCGGGTCTCACGAAGTTGCGGAGGGCCTCACTAGGTAAAGAGAGAGAGAGAGAGAGAGAGAGGAAGAGGGAGAGAGAAAGAGACAGGGAAGGAGGGAGGGAGGGAGGGAGGGAGGGAGGGAGGGAGAGAGAGCGAGCTGAGGCTGGCCATGAACCCGGATCCTCTGGTCTCTGCCTCCCAAAGTACTGGGATTACAAGCGTGCGCCACCACGCCCGGCCACAACCGTAATTTTAAGGCAAGCCATCAAACTACCTAAGCGAAACAGTCTAGCGACGACGCTTTCCCTTCCGGCAGTGTCTGATGTGTCCCGCTAATGAAGATCCATTATGCTGATACGCCTTGTGATAATGCTATTAGGGCGCAATATACTTCCCATGGGACCGCAGAGGGAGCCCACAACTAGAAATCATGAACGCACTATTAAACAAATAAATACGTGAATAAATAAATTAAACTTCCACTTCTATTTTGGCTCAGTGGAAGATGGCAGGCATTTTTAAGTGACTCCAAAGAGAAATCAAAGATTTGAATAAAAATTGAACAAAGGATTCTGCTCACCTGCCTTTCCCAAATACGGGCAAAACAAGTCTGAGGAGTTCTTCAGTCTCAACTTAACCTCACTCTCTGTCCTGCCTGCTTTCTCTTTAGGCATTGTTGTTGTTTGAATGTGATTTCTGGGGCAGAGGGTGGCACTGTTGAGAGGTGGGGCCTCATGGGAGGTCCTGAGGGCCTGAGCTATTTCTCCTGCATCTACTTGGTAGTTCTAGCAGGAGGGTTGTTATAGAAGCCCGAGTTTGGCACTACCCCACTCTCTCTCTGCTCCTGGTTTGATAAATAACCACTTGTTCCCGCAAGAACTCCCACCACTGCAATCCCCCACGAAGTGACTGTTAGCTAGCTTTCTTTTACTATAACAAAATGCCTGAAATAACTTAAAAAGAAGAAACGTTTATTTTGGCTCACAGTTTTAAAGGTTTCAGTCCACGGTCAGTTGGCCCTGTTGCTTCGGGGCTGTGGTGAGTCAGCACATCATGGTGGGGGAGTGTGTAGTGGAGCAAAGCTGTTCACCACATACATGGCCAAGATGAGAAGAGAGAAGAGGCCAGGGTCCCACAATCCCCTCTGGGGGCATGTACCCAATGACTTAAAGCCTCCCAGGAGGCCCCACCTCTTAAAGGTCCCACCACCTCCCAGCAGTACTACAAGATGAGAAGAGAGAAGAGGCCAGGGTCCCACAA
>PVJS01004799.1:0-67191 GCA_004027185.1 Glis glis
TATCAACATTTTGAAGATCCATATAATTCAATGAATCAATATTTTTTTTTGCGGTACCGGGGATTGAACCCAGGGGCATTCTACCTCCGCACTACACCCCCAGCCCTATTTTTTTATACTTTATTTTGAAACCGGGTCTCACGAAGTTGCGGAGGGCCTCACTAAGTAGAGAGAGAGAGAGAGAGAGAGAGAGAAATACAGGGAGAGAGAGAGAGAGAGAAAGAGAGAGAGAGAGAGAGAGAGAGCGAGCTGAGGCTGGCCACGAACCTGGATCCTCCAGTCTCCGCCTCCCAAAGTACTGGGATTACAAGCGTGCACCACCATGCCTGGCTCAATGAATCAATATTTACTAAATGACCAATGTTATGTAAAGATGCATTGAACAAAAGATACAAATTGCAAGGAAAGGAGCATAAAGATGCACAATAGAAAGCTGACAAATAGATCTAAATGTGCTAGATTACAAAAGTCCATTGATGTGGTTTCAGATTCTAAATTGCATCTAACATTTTTTTTTTTTTGCGGTACCGGGGATTGAACCCAGGGGCGTTCTACCTCCGTGCTACACCCCCGGCCCTATTTTTTATACTTTATTTTGAAACCGGGTCTCACAAAGTTGCGGAGGGCCTCACTAAGTAGAGAGAGAGAGAGAGAAAGACAGGGAGAGAGAGACAGAGAGAGAGCTGAGGATGGCCGCGAACCTGGATCCTCCGGTCTCCGCCTCCCAAAGTACTGGGATTACAAGTGTGCGCCACCACGCCCGGCTGCATCTAACATTTAAGACCCTATCACTTCCAGTTTTGGTGCAGTACTAAAACAGAAAGTCCATAATTATCTGAAAAGGCTATTAAAATACTCCACACTTTACTGATTACATGTCTGGTGAGGCCAAGTTTTCCTCCTGTATTTCAGCCAAAGAAACATACTGCAAGAGACTGGATGCAGAAGCAGAAAAGAGACTTCAGCGATCTTCTTATTAAGCCAGGCATTAATAAGGTGTTTCAAAGGTGTAAAATTACACTCCCTTTTTCATTAATGTCTTGAAAAGTAGTTTCATAAAGCTGTTTGTTTCTTTAATATGAAATGGTTTTCTTTTGTTGTTGTTTTTGTTTTTTTATCAATTGACTTGAGGCTTTTTATTGATTGTTTTAGGGCTTGTGTGGTTAAGAGAATGAGATTGGTCTGGTGTTGCTTTCCTTAGTTTCTCTGGAGTTGGTATAAACACCCCTTGCTGTTATGATCTTGCTCATAATATTTCAAGCACATAAAAAACCACAAACTAGTGACTTGCAGACTCAACTGAACCTTTTCTTTGACTCTTGGCATATGTTAAAACTTCTTTTTTTAATGAAATGGGTTTCTTACTTGTAAACGAATTAATATTTTTTAAAAAATCCTTAATTTTGACATAATTAAATATTAATAGATAAACTCACATTAAGAAAAAAAACTCTTTGGAGTAATCAATAGTTAAGATTTTAAAGGGTTCCTGGATCCAAATGTCTGAGAGTCCCTGCTTTAGCCACTCAGATTATGCAGAGCAGAGCTTACTGCAGATGACAAAACGATGCTTCATCAATGTTAAAGGGATTTACCCAAGGTCACAGTGTCTGCCAGCAGTAGTTTTAGAATATGAATTTATCTCTCAGAATGTTGTTTCCCTTAATTTTATGCTTTTTATGTTTTTATATGGTATAGAAAGAAGTAATAGCTCAATCATAGAAAAATAGGACAAGGGCTCATTTAGAGAAACACAGAACAGGGCCAGCCAGGACCCAGCAGCAGGAGCTGCTTATTACTGAGTCACTGACCTTGATATTATTTATCTGAACAGTCCAAGGTGGAGGTGGAAAAGCTAGAGTTGTGTGATTTTAGTGCTATGGGAGAATAGAGCTAAGCAAGCAATTCTAGGGAAGATGATACCCTTTCTGAACAAGGATATGACTGGGAACCCTGAATTGACAGGGGAGAGGTGTATCCTTGAGAATTCTGGGGAGTCCAGTGGGGCAGAGGTGCATTTGGCTAGAAGGTGCCCTGTGACAACATCTGACCTCCACTGTATAGTCTCAGCCTGCCTTCATCCATGCTGAGTCCTAGCAGTTGCTGGGTTATTCTTACAAAGTCTGGGACCTTTTCTTTATATTCCTTTACTTGTTTATTTGTTGGTTACAGATTATTGCCAGTCTTCATTCTCGTTCTGGAAAAGCCATCTTTCTAATGACAGTTACCATTTGATGTTTGCACACAGTTCTCAAGTCATTGGTTTTATTGCCCCTTCTTTTATGAAAGAAATGTGCTATAGAAGCTCTCTCAAATTTCACCCAGTCTATAATGAGTGAAAAGTAACACTTGCCTTTTATCTAGAGAATCTGCTCCCAAGCTTATGGAAATGTCCCTGGAAGAAGCTGAGGAAACTTGGGAGTTTGGAGAGTAGCTGAACACAGCAGCAACAGAAAATGGTATTATTTTATGAAAATCATCTTTTTTTTTTTGCAGTATCCCACTTTTTATAAAATTCAATCTCAAGTTTGACTTCTTCTACCACATAAAACTTCTATATATTTAAGGTGTATAACTTGATGCTTTGGTATACCTAAACATTGTGAAATAACCATCACAATCAAGCTACTTAGCATATGTATTACTTCATATAATTATATTTTTCTTTTTCCTTTTTATAAATATATGTGGTGACAACACTTACCATCCTCTCAGCAAATAACAAGCATACAAGATAGTATTATTGACTGTGCTTATACCGCTATACATTAGAGTTCTATAACTTAAACTTGCATAATTGAAACTTTGTGCCTTTTGACCAACCTCTCCCATCCCTCCCAGCCCCTAGCCACCACCTACCATTTTATTTTATTTTATTTTATTTTATTTTATTTTATTTTATTTTATTTTATTTATTTTATTTTATTTTATTTTATTATTTTATTTTATTTTATTTTATTTTATTTTATTTTATTTTATTTTTTGGTACTGGGAATTGTACCCAGGAGCATTCTACCTTCGAGCTACACCCCCAGCCCTATTTTTTTTATTCTTTATTTTGAAACAGGGTCTCACTAAGTTGCAGAAGGCCTCACTAAGTAGCTGAGGCTGGCCACAAACCCAGATCCTCCGGTCTTAGCCTCCCAAGTACTGGGATTACAAGTGTGTGCCACCACGCCCGGCTTCCTTTCTACCATTTTAGATGCTACATGTAAGTGAGACAGTATAGTATTTGTCGTTCTGTGCCTGACTCATTCTACTTAGCATAATGTCCTCTTTCATTCATGTTGTTGCAAATGGCAGGTTTTCTTTCTTTTTTAGGGCTTCATAATATTTGTACATATACAATACAAATACATATATACATATATGTACATATGTGTGCATATCTATCTATCTATCTATCTATCTATATATATACAGGTATAGGTATATATATATGCATATGCATATATACATATTTTTCAATAATATATATAGATATATATACCTGCTATTGAAAAATGGTCCTACTATTGAAAAATCAATGGCTATCCACAAAAAAATACCTATATACACTTTCTGTTTTTCCATTCCATTGATGGGCTGTTTATTTATCTTGATTATTGGGGACACGCTGCAATGAACACAGGAGTGGAAAGTGCTCTTTAAGATACTGACTTTATTTTCTTTCAGGATATACCCAGAAGTTGGATTGCTGGATCCTATATTAGTTCTAGTGTTAATCTTGGGGGAAACATGCATACTGTTTTCCATAATTGTTGTACCAATTTACATTCCCATCAAAAAATGTATGGGTGTCCCTTTCTCCACTTCATCACGAACACTTGTTATCGTTTGTCTTTTAAATAATCGACATCTTAACAAGGATAATGTGACAGACAGCTCAGTCTGGTTTTGATTTGCATCTCTCTTACGGCTCGTGATGTTGAATACCTTTTCATATACCTGTTGGCCATTTGTGTGTCTTTTAGGAAATGTCTTTTGTCCATTGTTTAATTGGGTTATTTACCTATTTTTGCTATTGATTTGTGTGTCTTCCTTATGCATTTAAGATATTAACCCTTTATCATATATATATGGCTTATGAATATTTTCTCCCATCACATCGCTGTCGTCTCACTCCATGGATTGCTTCCTTGTTTCTGCAGAAGATTCATACTTTGATGCAAGCTCATTGCTTATTTCTGCTCTTTTGCTTGGATCTTTGGTTTCATCCCCAATAAATGTTTGCCAATAGCAATATCAAGAAGATTTTGCTCTATGTTTTCTTCAAATAATTTTGTGGCTCCAGGTCTTCTGTTTAAGCCTTTAAATTTATTTGAGCACTTTTGAGTTAATTTTTTTATGTATATGGTGTGAGATACGGGTTCAATTTCTTTCGTCTGCATGTGGATATCCACTTGTGCCAAAAACCATTTATTGAAGAAACTATCCTTTTTCCTTTGTGTATTCTTATGTCAATTGACGTGTTGTGTTGGTTTATTTCTGGGCTCTCTGTCTTGTTGTATTGGTCTATAAGTCTGTTTTTTGCTGATGGCACTTTTCAGGACATCATTCTTAGTCAGAATAGTCAATGGTAAGGGATATCACTCCTTGGGTCTTCTTCACCAGCAGCTGCTAAAAATTAAAAGACCTTTCCTTAACGTTGCCTTTAAAAGTATTTTTATGCCGGGCTGGTGGCCCACACTTGTAATCCCAGTACTTTGGGAGGTGGAGACCGGAGGATCCAGGTTCACGGCCAGCCTCAGATCTCTCGCTCTCTCTCTTTCACCTTGTCTGTCTCTCTCACTCCTCTCTCTCTCTCTCTCTCTCTCTCTCTCTCTCCTTAGTGAGGTCCTCCTCGTGAGACCCGGTTTCAAAATAAAGTATAAAAAATAGGGCCGGGGGTATAGCGCAGAGGTAGAACGCCCTTGCGTTCAATTCCTGGTACCGCAAAAATAAATAAATAAATAAATAAATAAATAAATAAAATTAAAAAAAGTATTTTTATTTATTTGTCTATATTTGGAGGAGTGGAGATACAGATATACGCAGAAGCTGTATGTGGCAAATACGTAAGCCAGAGAGCCCTTGTGGCTCTCAGAATAGAAAACATTTCTCTAGGCTTGGCTTCTATAGATGAGACCTGCTTTTGCTTTTGTTCTTTGCTGGATGTAGCAGGGAGAATTTAGCCCTGAAAGGTTTTCTGGGGCTGTCCTCCTATTGAAAAATCAATGGCTACACAAGATAGGGCATTAGGCCATATTATGGGGCCTAAATTACAAATCCCCTTTAATGTCTATGAAATCATGGTTATTACTAGGCAATCGATCTTGGCTTTATTACCTCTTTCATTCCCTGTTATACATAAATATAATAGCCCTGAATGCATTCAGAAAGATGCGTTTCAAAACAAATGCCAACACTCAGAGAGAATCTGAATAGCCAAGAACACAGGATTTTTATTACCAGGCTCATATTTTAGTGGGGAAGAATCAATTGTGCAGGGGCACCAAAGTTAACACCATTTATATTGTTAAACAAAAGCAGGCTGCTTCTATAGTTTTCAGAGAAAACTTAATGAACATAAATACCTAAATGTTCTAAAAACAATTAATAAACATCAGGGCAATATATGGCAAACATGTCCTTTTGAGAACATCCTGCCTCTAATGATTTCTTAGGCTACCTTGGTTCCTGGAATTTCACCTTTCTGCATTCCTATGTGGGCTAAGGATGAAAGAATGAAAGGTCCCTTTTAAATGCTAGCGTGAGTCTATCAAGATGCTGACATGTTAACTGAGAGGGAGAATATTAAAGCAAGATGCGAGAGGAGGTAGGGACATTGGTGTTATGGGAAAATAAATCTTACTGTCTGTAAGATGTATTGAGAGTAAGGGAGAGATGGAAACTATAGTAATGAACTGCTGTATAGTCTTTCTGTAGCTGTGGTTTGAAATCAATTGAGGTGGACATTTGCTCTCTGAGAGTTATGTATATGTGGGAAAATGTCGCATTTGTCTCTGTCCAGATGTAGATATGAACAAAGGGAAACTTAAGCAACAGAGTGAGCCTCAAGGTTTTCCTATTATTAAAACCTCTCTAGAAGCAACATCTACATGGAAACTCTTGTATCGGCAGAATAGTCTTTTCCCCCAACCATGTGCATGCTGCGTGCTATGAGCACAAAATCTAGTCAGTGGGGGTTACTTATTCTCAGAACTCTGCTGCAAACTAAAAATGACTCAAGACATATCTAGGACACTGATATCAGGTGCAGTGATGTGCATTGTATTCCCAGCTGCTCGGGAAACTGAGGCAGGAGGATTGCAAGTTTGAGTCTAGCCTGGGCAATTTAATGAGGCCCCCATCTCTTCAAAAAAATAGAATATCCCACCACATCAATGACATCCATTTATTTGTTTATCCATCATTCATTCATTCATTCATTCAAGAAATAGTTACCTAGCTACTTAATATCTGGCTCTGATTAATGGGCATAATATGCTAGAAATTTTACCATATGAAAATTTCATTATATGAACATGTGGTTGGGAAGGGCCAAATCATACAGGGTCTTTCAAGGCTAGAGAACTAGGATATTTGCCTGTAAACAATAGAAAGCCATTGGGGGGTATTAATAAGAAGAGTAACATGATCATATTTTAGCTTTTGGATTGTGCAACACTATTACAGCATTGAATTTAGGCAGGGAGGAAAAAAAAGCCTAAAATGAGGGCCAATTAAGAGGATGTTTAAATATTTCAAGTAAGAGATTATGAGGTTCTAAACCAAAGCAGAAACACCAGGGATAGGAAAAGAGTAATGAGCCTAGAGACGGGAAATAGGAACAACAGGATTTGTTGCTGGATGCCAATTAATGACCTGCTAAGCTTTTGAGGCCATTGCTCTATTGTACCTGTGCTAAAGGGTTTTAGTTGTAATAATGCCTCGTAGGATTAATTCATTCTAGAGCAGAGTTTGGCAATATAAGGTATGTGGTCCAAAAATGGAAGGTGGATTTTAGGAGTCATGTGAAGCTATTTTTTACTGCCGCCCACTCTGAGAAGCCAAGCACAGCTCCACCTTCCTGCTCAGGCTCCTGCTCCTCCCTGCTGAGACTCACCTTTCACTCAACATCCATGGCTCACCAGATCTTTCCCATTAGCATGCATGTGGGTGGGCAGTGCTCTGTCTCTCTCCCTTTCCCCCTCTCCATCTCTGCAAGTTAGAGTCGGAGAACACTGACCTCAAGCATAAGAACTCGTTGAATGTTATTCCAGACCTGATACCAAAGTTCCCCAGGCTACGGTTCATCCGACAATAGATACTATGATGTCATGAGAATGCCATCTTCTATAGATTCCCTTACAGTTTAACAAGGCTTTTGGCATTTCTGTATCTAAACATCTGGCCTAGTGAGGTAATTGGTGCAAGGTATTCTGAGAGGTGCTAGATCAGAGTTGAGAAGCCTGCCCCACTCTCCCCAAAATGTCTCAGTAGGTGAGCCATGAACCAGTTCATATCCACTTGGGTGTGTGTGTGTGTGTGTGTGTGTGTGTGTGTGTGTGTGGCATCTCTAGTCTTGACGTCTAAACCAAATTTTGGATGGAGGTACATCCTGAAGAGTGGCCACAATGGTATGTACTATGTGTCTGTAACTATAAGTACCTTGTGGGATAATACTTTGAGATGAAATAATTATCCTTTTCTTCACCAAACATTTACTGATAGGTTTAGCATCCATTTATGATTCTTGTGTGCATCAATTATTAATAGATGAATATAAATAATGATATTCTAATTCATCATTGCTTTTACATTTAGTGGTTGGTATTTCAAGAAGAGTTTCTATTTGTTAGTTTATGTATGTATTTATTTATTTCAGTATAAACATATAGATTCCAGTTATATGAAAGAGTAATAGTCTATTATTATCTTTATTTGGCTACTTAACTTTTCTCACAATTAGCAAGTACAGCCCCATTCATGGTGACTCTGTGTCTTTTTGACAAATCCTCATCATTTTGTGAATACTCCTCGTATTGTACTTTTACTACAATAAAAATTTCCAAACTTCTTTTGTCCTATTATTGCTACAGTCTTCAAATCAGTCATTTTTTTCCATGGAGCATTTAGTTAAGAATGATATTTGGAAGGCAAAATCTGGGTGTTTGGTAAGCTCATTGTGCTGCGCTATCATTGCTTATAGACCATCTTAGCAAACACAATCAAGAAATTAATGCATTTATACACATATACATAACACAAAAATGTGTATGTGTACATATATATGCTTAAGTATATGACTGTAAATGTGTTCCTATATCTAATACCTATACAGTCTTACATATTTAGATATATATGTATATATCTATAACTATCTATATATGCATTTTCCTTAGAATTAGAAGGGTTGATATAAACTTAAGATTTAAAGAATATCGATATGATATACATGTATGTTATATATATATATATATATATATATATATATATACATGTTAAAGTCAAGAGAGTATATTGCATATTTTATATTTGAGGATTCATACCAATATTTCTCCAACACAAAAATCACAGAAATTATTATAGACATGCTGTTTGAATTCTGATCATCTTTACTCCACTTATGTGCTTAATCTTCTTTTATGTGATCAATAAATTGGCCCTATTGGCTGCCACCTCAGCCCCATACCCATAAGTCCTGGCCACTCCCTTGCTCCTAATGGCTTTCCTGGCTATGATCCTATGCTACCCAGCACCCTTAGCTTCCTCTTGAGCCCTAGCTACCACTTTGGTCCTGGTTTAGTCAAGTTTAGTGACCCTGGCTGCCTCATGGGAAGGGCAGGGATGGGAACAAACACATAATTCTTAAACAAAATAGAAATGAAAAATGGAGGAAACATGAAAAGGAAGAAAATCAGCAATAATCTTTCTGATTCAGTGTTGGGCTTAATTTTTTTTCTAAATTATTGGAGCTCAATTGTTTTTCTCTCACTAATGGACTCTCACCAAAATATTTAAGATTGGTTGAACAAGAGACCTTAATTAGTGATGAACGCTATTCACTACATTGGACCCGAAAGAAAAATGGAAGACCTGGTGGAAAATATGCTCATCATGAATAAAAGGAAAAGAAAGCACTATTTAGTGACAATTTACTCAAGACCAAGTGCTTTTCTTTATGTTGTTAGTTCTTGTTGATCCTGATAATAATGATCTGGGATAGCTATCCTTATTCCCATTTTAGCAATGAGCATGTTAATTTCAATTAATGTATCTTTAATATACAAAACAAATGTGTAATCTTACAGAGGTTGGATTTGAATATAGATGTGATGCCAAAATCAGGCTTTTCCCTTCCATTCCTACCATTTTTTAATCTGAAAGATTGCATGTTTAAGTCAATACAAGAGTTGAGGAATTAACATGCTGCTTTTGTTGAAGACTGACAGGGCATCAATGTCTAGAGAAGGTTGGAACAGGAGAGGTGATGAAGGCAGAAAGATTGTGTTGACTTTGAAGTGTGTCAGAGGTATTTGGGGTCACCTTTGAGAAAAGATTTAGGGATTTCATTTCCTAGCATATGGGGAAAGAGGAGTTATTTCTAGCTATGTTCTGCCAAAGGCAAAATCTTTGCCTTTGGAGATAAGAATTTTTTTTTCTTAACTGCATATTCCTCATAATAGGCTAGATTTAAATGCTAGTGCAATTTTCAATATCTGAGCAAGCATTGCTTGCTACAAGCTGGCTGAGTGTGATACCTGTGGTGTCTTTGCTATTAAAAATATTTTGTATGTTTCCCAAATGTCCTGTTCTCCAAGTCTGTCCACAAATAAGAAAATATTTCATATTTTGTGACAAAATTATGATAACTTGAAAACTGCCAACCATCAACAATTACTCATCTTTATGCTAGCCTTCTTAATCTTTCTGAGGGTTCTCCACGATGCTAACTTGTGTGTTCATGAAGGAATCCCATGAGCTTTTCCATTCAGGACTTACTTTTACCTCATGTCTGTCAAATAAAAACAGAAGCAGACAGTAAAGAAGGATTTTATCTGAAAAGATACTGCAAGGAGAAGAAAGGGACTATGGGAATAAGGGTAACTGATCATGTTATCACCGAGGTTTATGACTAATGTTTTGGAAAAATAAATTTTTTTCTTCATAGGAAGTAAATATGGCTGGGAAGAATGAGCTAGGGGGAAGTTGGATGAAAGGGTGACTTGATCAGATAGCAGGCCAAAGAATGATTTACTCCAATACTAGCCTATTTTTGGAGCAAGCAGGGGGGGAGTATTAAAGGTTGAATGCTGACTCAGACTGAGGCCAAAATTCAGGGGTTTGGGGGAAAGAAAGATGCTTCACCAAAACTGGATTAATAACCAGTTTGTTCTGACCAATTGGAAAGGCAGACATTCCAGGCAATCATTTAAGAGATAAAGAATGGGAATTTGGAGGGTCTCTTAGTTGTGAGTAAGTGGGCAACTGTGAGTCTCATCTAAATTATATGGACAAGGATTTTGTGTGTTTATTTTGTTTTTTTCAGTAAGCTGTTTTCCATAACACAGAAGAATGGGTTGAGTGTTTCTTAGCTATTGCTGTTTTACAGGATCATGGAACTCAGGTGAAACTCAACATGCTCACCATGTTTAGTTACACAGTTGATCTCCATGCTGCTGAACACACTCGACTCCTATGGGTGATGCTGCCACTGGAACTATTCTAGACTCCAGATGGGGACTCTCCCCTTGGCCACACCTTCCCAAGTAGGAGGAGAAAGCCCCATTCGTGCAAAAAGCACAGCTGAGACCAGTCTTTGAATTCAGTCAACTTATATTGAAAGATAGTAGAAGAAAGAAGAAAACCACATCACAGAGAACTCATAACAGCCATGTTTTTGGTCATGATTATTTTCAGGGTCAGGTTCCAAGACACTTCATTTTTTTGTTGCAGGATCAACCTTATCACAGTATGATACAATGGGATTATCTACATATTTAAGATGAAAATCCAGTCTTAAAGAGCGGCCTTCTTTATGAGCACCAACTGAAGCAATTAGTATAATCAACCTAACAAGACTACATTCCATAATGCCACGTGTGAAGTACCTATGTCCAGTCAATATTGAGTCTTGTTCTTTACACAGGAACTCCTCCAGGATGAGAAAAAAATATGGCTTCCATATTTTGACATTACTAGATTCCTTTTCAACTCAATTTGCTTCTCCTGATACTTTCCTTTTAAAGGAGAACTCAGCCAGGCGTAGTGGCACACGCTTGTAATCCCAGTACTTGGGAGGCTGAGACTGGAGGATCTGGGTTCATGGCCATCCTCAGCTACTTAGTGAGGCCCTCTGCAACTTAGTGAGATCCTGTTTCAAAAATAAAGAACAAAAAATAAGGTTGGGGGTATAGCTCGGAGGTAGAATGATCTTGGGTTCAATCCCCAGTACCGCAAAAAATAAATAAATAAAATAAAATAAAGGAGAACACATAGAACTCTCTAAGAATATACAGTTATTTATAGACCCAGTAGTCTAAATTTACTCAGAGAAAGTATCATTTATTTTCAAAGGGGCAGTAAAGAAACATTTATTGGAATATTTTGTGCTCACCTGGGTGACTCCTCTTCAAGGCTCAACTTAATCCTTTCTCATTTAAATCTCACCCAACTCTATATTTGTGTCTTTTTATTATTGGTCTTCATAGCACTTTCTGCTTACTCATTACCCCTAACACATTTATCATTATGAATTAATTCTGTAATTTTTCATAGTTTTTGGCCTCTTTTAATTACCTATGAATACCAGTAGCTGTCTTTCTAGTTATCAGTACTGTAACACTCCTGGCATAGAATGTTCATAAATATTTGATTGAAAATTGATAGAGAAGCCAGGCTCAGTGGCATACACTTGTGATCCCAGTACTAGGGAGGCTGAGATAGAAGGATCACAGGTTTGAGGACAGCCTCAGCAATATAGAGAGACTCTCAGAAACCTATTGAGACCCTGTTTCAAAAACAAAAAATAAAAAGGACTTGGGGATAGCTCAGAAGTAGAATGCCCTTGGGTTAAATCCCAAATACCAAAAGGAAAAAAAAAGAAAGAAAATACATGATAAAAATATATCTTAATAATATATGGAAGAAAGAGTGAATTACTGAGTTTAAACATACATATTGAAGATTACCTCATTCTTCCTAAAAGCAATAGGTGATACCTGATTCATATTTTCATAAATACATGGCCCAGTTATGTGTTTTTTTTTTCTGTGCATGTAGTTTTTCTAGTATAAAACCACTGCTTGCCTTCACCATAAATCAAAGTGTCCACCCAAAATATGCAGGAAACTTTGCAATGGCAGTTTTTCCAGCTTCTATACCCATCACAATACTTAAAATAATAGCTTGGTCTCATCCAGGGTTTGAGGTTATGTATGTTATTTTCAGAACTAATGATGTATAGTGTAATTCGAGTTCTGCAAATGATAATACCTGTATTCACACTGTGATTTACCATTTCCAAAGCAATTTTATGTTGGCTCATTTAATCCTTTTGAGTACTTTCGGAGGGGAAAAAAAAAGCTCACACCCATTTTAGAAACAAAGGAACTGCAGAGCCGGGCGTGGTGGTGCATGCTTGTAATCTCAGTATTTGGGAGGCTGAGACGGGAGGATCTAGGTTCGTGGCCAGCCTCAGTTACTTAGTGAGGCCCTCTGCAACTTAGCGAGACACCCTGTTTCAAAATAAAGAATAAAAAATAGGGCTGGGGGTGTAGCTCGGAGGTAGAATGACCCCTGGGTTGGGTTCAATCCCCTCTACTGCAAAAAAAAAAAAAAAAAAAAAAGGAACTGCAAATATCCACTACCCGACTTGCCCAGGACCACACAGCCAAGAGCAAATGTTGAGACTGGAGGCCAGCCGAGGCCTCCTGACTTTGATCCAGTGGACCCTCCATGATCTGCTGCTGAGTCAACAACAAAGGCAAGTGGGCCTATTTCTATCTTAGTTCTAAATAGATTATCTTTGGCCTCTTTTTCCAAATGAGAACCATCAGTTGGGTTTATCTCAAAGTGGATTCTGCTCTTGGCACTAGGCCTTCTTTAGTTCCAATGAATGTTCGAAGTTGGAAATGAACACAGCAGTTACTCAGTCCAACGCAACATCTCCACCATGTGGCTGTCCAGCCAAAACTTGAATGCCCAAACTGGTGGGGAACTCACTCCTTTAAACATTCTCCTATCTGTGCCTACGTTCCTTTAAGATTTACAGAAACTCACAAAAGATACTCTATTTACCCTTACTTTAACCACAGGGGAAACTGAGGTACACAGATTTTAAGAAATATATTGAAGGTTATCTACTTAGTAAGTTATAGACTTAGGATTTGGCCCCGGTTGGGCTTACTCTAGAGCCTCCTTGCTAAAGGACCACATTATGCTGACCCCATTCCTAAGCAGTACAATCCCACTGTTGCGAAGGAAGGCTACAAACCTGCTGAAGGTTCTGATGCCAATTTGAGCGCACATGGATGTGTGTCCAAATAGATGAGGATTAAGGAAGGGAACATATTATTTAGAGATTTGCGTTTTGGCTTTAGTTGCACAGCTTGGCTACAGCAGTGCCGGATTCATCTAATCCAAAGGAAATGTGCTGGCAAGAAGCTTTCTTCTTTAAATGCTCCAAATCACTCCATGATGGTTCTGGAAATGACCCCCTTGGTGGTTGGAAATGATTAAAATCAAGGGCAGAGATCTGGTTTTATCCCAAACTCTAGATTCTGAGGCGAACCCTTTAGTCTTGTCTTCAATGTACTTATCTTCAAACATTTTAGGGTGAAGCCTGGACCACACAGAGTGTCCCACTGTGTTTCTCAATATTAAATTAAACTTAACTCATGAGCCGCCCATTATTTTTCTGATTCAGAAAATTCAATTTTTGCGAGTAAAGGTAATTCAGTCATTTTCACTTCAAACCTAATTTTGCTTAAGTAACTCAAATCTGTTTCTCCCAATTCCTCCCCTTTCCTTTTCTTCTCCTCAGGCAGCATCTGGGTTCAGAAGAAGTCTATGCTAACTCACGGCCTCAGTTGGGGATGATTGGAGAGGGTGATGAATATGTTGCTATGGCCGGTTGTGTGTTCCTGTGCGCCACTACTGAGATGTGTCTAACTCCCCAGGTTGGGGTCACCTGGAAATTACCTGGTTCCAATAGAATCTGTATCATCCATTTGCTTGCCTGACTCAACCTACCTTCCAGTTGTATCATTCTCTGTCTCCTCTGGTTACAACCTGGAGGGCTTCTCTTATCTGTTGACATTCAGCACTTTTGAATGTCCCCTGTGCCAACTGGGGCTGAAGGAGATTCTCAGGCATGTTTTCTCTTATCTCCCCATAGCTCTTGCTGCTCTGCCCAATGGCTCCTTGCAAGGCACTGGGTTTCTCTAAGTGCTTTTTGGTAGCCCCAGGTTATAATCAAAAGAAGGAGACAGAACCCTACTCAGTTTTGAACTCTTCCAAATGTAGTTGATGTTTTCTATTACCCTTCACTTCCAAGGTTTTGATTCCCAAAGTGGAGCATGAAGCAAGTCTCTCTCTTGGACCCTCAGAAATGGAAACACCCATTTCACCCCTACGTTTTCTTCACTGTCCACGCTGGATGCAAACTTCCTCTTATCACCTGCATGCATGGCTCTCTCTCACGCTCTTTTGTCAGCATTTCTCCTTCCCCACTCTGTGGCTGACAGCTGAACTCTATAGTTTGGGAATTTCATAAAGAGCTAAAAACAACAACGAAAGTGACAGTTGGTAAAACTCCTTTATGATTTTCAACGTTTTAAAAATAGGATATGGAATGGGGCTTTTCCTATTGTCTTGGAATTTTGGCTAAAGCTCCAAACCTGAAAATAATAAGTTCTGATGTTCTAAGAAGAGTGCCAAGTTGCTGACGATGGCCTCTGTAGGCTCCTGCCAAGGAAGAGATGTCCAAGCCAGTCTTGTGACGTCCCCCCTCCTCCCTCCTAAACAACTTAGGCAAGTAAGAGACCAGAAAGTCCAAGGATATTGGTTAAAGGACAAGAAAACTTCTTAATAGCAGTCACACCTGGCATGTTCTCCTTTTCCTTGCGCATAGAGAGGGGAGGGGGGTCTTCCAGGGAAATATTTAGAGAGTTCTAGGGTGTCTGCAAGAAAGGGATTGAATCGCTTTCCCCAAGTGGGTGACGCTGAGCTGGAAACTCATTCATCACTGCAGTGCAGCCTGTCAGCATGGTGTTACAGGGTTGTCCTTAGGAGACTGTAATACCAGTGAGCTGATAACTAGAGAAATGGGGGACCTGCTTCTAGCCCAGAAGCTGCAGGTGGCAGGAGATGTTAACAGGGCGAGGAAAGAGGGCAGACAAGGACCTCCTGCTCTTTGGTGCAGCAAGATGTTTGAGAGTGGTCCAAGTAGGTCCTTTGGACAGTAGCTAGACCTGCTCCATCTTTTAGACATACAGTAGAGTGTCCTTCAGAGGAAAGGGGAGGCCCGCAGGGTCTGCCGAATGTGTTCTGAGGGGTGGAGATGGAGGTGGCAGGACTGAGTCAAAGGCAGATTGTCAGTGCGAGGGATCCGCAGCCACGAGGTTATCACAAAGGAATCTGGAAAACCCATCTGGGATGCCAGGGAGCAGCCAGCATTACACACAGGCCACAGGGAGGGTGGCTAGCCAGCACCAGCCCAAAGAGGCCACTGGCAGCAGGACCCAAGAAATGAACAGAATTCTGTCCCTCTTCCCATTTCAGAAAGAGCCAGCTGAGGGAGAGGGGAATTCTGCCCACTCTAGGTCCCTCATTAACAATGGGGCCCAGCACAAAGCTTTCATTGGGATGAGAGAAAGAACTTTGGAATTATTCTCAGATGGGCAGTTGTAGTACCTGAAAGTCTTAATTACTTAAACAGGACTTGCTATTAAAACCAAGAGTGAACATGAAACGGTGGATCCGCTTGAATTGTCATCCAAGATTAGGAAATACATCTGGAAAAGAATAAAACTTTTTCTACACGCTGAGCGACTGTGGGTTAGTTACTGCCTCTGTGCCACTGGGCTTTTAGAAACCTATTTAGGAAGTCGTTGTTAAGGATTTAACTCGAGGTTCCTGCTGGAATCTTTTGTGACCTCTCTCTTTCAGGGCCAGCTTCACAAAAAGTTTAATGGTGGAATGTTGGCAAGTAAGGAAAGAATTTTTTAAAAAGCAGGAAAAAATGTAGGTTCATATCTAAAACCATTTTTACTCTACATCAGAAAATTGGTTTAGATGTTATCCAAGATTTTTATTTTTAATTATAGAATTCTATTTATGCCAGCATTGTGTAGTAGGGTGTAAGAACAGTTGAAAAAAGCGTTCGTCTTTCTAGGAATATCTTTATCTTTTTTTCCCCCAACTAGTAAATTGACACCAGATTAACTCCCTATATACTGAGTTGTTAGAGTCCAGTTTAACCTGCCTGCCTCTTTGGAACCCCTTCTTGAGACTCTACCTTTACCATCTGCTCCTTCCATATTTTTGTTTTTTAACTTTTTATGTTCATTTATTGGTGCATTGTAATTATATATTTTGATATATGTCAGGGTATGAACATCATACATGCACACATTGCACATTTAGCCCTCCCTTCAATCCCACCCTATTCCCTCCCCCTTCCCTCCCTTTCATGCTCCGGATAGTGATTGAGTCTTATAGGTTTGTGTATGTACATCATGCGCTATAGTGTGTTTCCCTCCACCCCCCTCCCAACTCCCTCAGGTCACCTTCTTTGTCCATCTAAAGATTTCTTCTTCTTCCCTTCTAAGTCCCTTCTACGTCCCATTTTATCTAGCTCCCACAGATTAGGGGGAACATCCGATTTTTTAGGAAATGATACAGGATTTCCTTCCATATTTGTAACAGTGTTTTAACTAGTCTCCCCACCCCACTTCTAGGTTGTTTCTCTGTAAAACATTTCCCATGTTGCTACCCGAGAAATTTTCAGAACTTGATCTGATCCTGCACACCTGTGTTCCAAATCTATCCTGGCTTTCATGGCAAGATACAATTTACACTTTTGATTTAAAATAGTCCTTGTAGTTAGGCATTTCTCTACCTCTTCAGTCTCCTCTTGTGTATCTTTCCTCATCCATATTTGAAGTTTTATTGTTTTCTGAAAATGGCAGTGATGTTGCTTCTCTTTTATGTCAGGAGCTCACTTGGCTCCCTTGCCTTTTCCAGTCCTCACGTCCACCCCAGCCCGCACGATCCCGTTTTCCTCCTCCTCCTCCTCCTCCTCCTCCTCCTCCTCCTCCTCCTCTTCCATGTCAACTCCCTGCAAACTCTGCCCTTCAAGACCACACCTTCAGGAGTAGAGTTGCTGGTCCTCCCGCCCCTGCCCTCTCCCTCGCTCACTTCTGCTACAGAGCTCAGCGTGATAGCCATATCCCTTCACTCACATTAGTGCACTTGAATAACTACAGTATCTTGTTCATGACTTTATTCCCATAGCCTGGCACAGTGCCTGGAAGATACTGAGGTTGCAATTGATGGCAGGGAAAAAGAACAAAGTAGTTTGAGTTCTTGCACAGTTCCTATTTTTTTTTCAGATATATTTAATAAAGTAGGCTGTGGAATGCCACCCTAACTCCAAAGAGTGAGGATGTGGTACTTCCTTCTACAGTAAATGTCCTTAATTTGGGAGTTTCTCAAACACTTTGCACCTCTGTTGTTTGCTTAGTGAGCTCTGCTACACTTTTACAGCAAAGAAAGGTACCAAATGAAGCTAGGCCGGATCCAAAGAAGATTGTCTTAGGATTATGTAATAAAATAAATTTAAAATATAACCAGTCCTCCTGTCTTCTGACTATTTAGTGTCTTTCATTCATTACTAGGTTTACTCTAGGAGGGTTGGGAGGACTGTGGAAAGTTAGAGAAAGGCACCAGAGCTTTTTTTTGGCATATTTTGCTTTGTTCTGGTGACTGATAAGGAGAAGACATATAGGAGCCACTCTCTTGCTCCAAAGTTTGTGTTTCATTGTTCGTTTTTGGTACTAGGGACTAAATCTGGGAACATTCTACCTCTCAGCTATATCCCCAGTCCTTTTTTAATTTTTTATTTGGTAATGCTCTTGCTAAGTTTCTGAGACTGGCCTCGAACTTGCAATCTTCTCGTCTCAGCCTCCCAAGTACTGGGACTACCTGTGTGCGCTATCACAGCCCAGCTACCAAAGCCTGTGTTAAATTCATGATCAAAAGAAGAAGCTGGGGTGGAGCACTCACAGCCCCAGTCTCCAGGGCTCCCTGGGATGGTACCTCTGCACCCCCACCCAGAGAGTACTCAGGGCATGATGGGCTGAAGCCTCGGGGACCATGGGCAAGGACTGACTGCCATGTGAATGAGACAGAAGGCTTGTTGAAGGAGGGGCTATTGCTAAGAGAAAAAGAAAGGTGATTTGACGTTGAAAGCAATCTGATTACTGAGGACAGCTACTATAAGATAGTATTTTTTAATAGACTTTATGTTTTTGGAACAGTGTGAGGTTCACAGCAAAACTTAGCAGAATGTACAAAGATTTCCCATTATCCCGCCTCCACACACATGTACCTTCCCCACTATCAATGTCCCCCACTAGAATGGTAATTGTGTTACGGTCAATGAATCTACACTGATAGATCATAATCATCCCAAGTCCATAGTTTGCGTCAGGGTTCACTCTCCATATTGCACATTGTGTAAGTGCTGACAAATGTGTGATGACCTGTACCCACCATTGTAGTATCATACAGAAGAGTTTCACTGCCTTAGAAATCCTCTGTGCTGTATTTATCACTCCATCCAACTGCTGCCCACCACTGATCTTTCTATTGCCTCCTTTCTATTTGCCTTTTCTAAAATGTCATAGAGTTAGAATGACATGGTATGTAGCCTTCTCAAATGGACTTTCTTGATTTAATATTGTGCACTTAAACTTCCTCTATGCCTTTTCATGACTTAATAACTCATTGCTTTTTTTTTCCAGGGTTGAGAATTGAGCCCAGTGGCATTCTACCTCTGAGCTATACCCCCCGTCCTGTTTTAAATTATTATTATTACTTTTTGTTTTGAAACAGGGTCTTGCTAGGTTGCTGAGAGTCTCACTACATTGCTTAGGCTGTCCTCAAACCTGTGATCCTCCTCTCTCATCCTCCCAGGTACTGGGATTAAAGGTGTGTGCCACCAAGCCAAGATAGCTCACTTCTTTTAGCACTGAATAATATTTCATTGTTTGGCTGAACCACAGTTTACTTAGCCATTCACCTATTAAAAGACATTTTGGTTGTCCAGGGCTTAACAATTAAGAATAAAGCTGCTATAAACATTTGCATGCAAGTTGTTGTATAGACATAAATTTCAGCTCTTGGGTACACATCAAATAGCATGCTGGCTGGATTGTGTAGGAAGAATAGGTTTAGTTTTGGAAAAAACAGTCAAACATCTTCCAGAGTGACTGTCCCATTTTGCCTTCCCACCAGCAATGGACAATTGTCCCTGTTGCTCACATCCTCCCCAGCACTGGAGGTTGTCAGCCTTCTGGAGTGTGGACATTCTCGTGGGTGTGCAGTGGGTAGGACAGAGTTTTGATGCTGGCCTTGCATCGAAAGAGCTCACAGAACTTTGCAAATTGAAGGAACATTCTCTCCATGCTGCCTGCTCCAGCTTCCTTTCTCTCACACCAGGCAAGAGGAGCACAGTGTGGATCTTTCTCCTCTGTTCTTGGTTTTTTGTCTCTGGCAGGCCTAAATCTGGTTTCCTTTCTCTTCACTTCCTTTCCCCGAGCATGGCCTTACCCAAATTGAGTTTTGCTGACTCACAATTCTCTGAGGGCTGATTTCACTATTATCTGAAAAAGAACGCATGTCTGACTCATCCTGCAATTCAGGCTTAAAATGTGCCTGGAGAGGAACTGACATTTATTCTGAAGCGACAGAAATGGAGTTTGGCTTGGCCTTTCCTCCTGCAATGTGTATTAGCCTTAATCCCTGATTTACAAATGTTTGGGTCCTGTCAGCAACACAAACCTTTCAACACCAAAAGGTTTCTGGGCCTTGAGATTTGGCCCTTGACAGCAGCTGACAGAAACTCCTCAGAGGCAGTGTTTTTAAATAATTCATGTATATGACATTTGTATATATTACATTATATATAAAAATTTATACATACACACACTCATATATATATATATGTATGTATATATATGTAAATTTGCCCCCAAGATTGATAACCTTTCCTGTGCTAGAAGTTTCTGGTTCTGACACAATTTGGGGCTCAGTCTGCAGCTCCCTTGCAGGAGCATCACAGCAGGGATGAGCCTTGGAACTTCTCATCATAATGGCAGCAGAAGACACACAGGTAATCCCCAACTATGACTCACTGGGTGGCAGTGGAGAAGGGGGAGGACAGAGAATCCAAAGAACTTACATCAGCATTCTGTGAATACAGCCAGTGTCTGGACTTGAGAGCCGGTGTTCAGTCCGGAGACCTCAGCCCAAGCCCTCCTTAGAAAGCAGCAAGAATGGTGTGATCGATCTCCAGAGGAAGCAAAGTGCTTAAGTTCCCTGTCATTAGCCATCATCTTAATTTCCTAGGGCTGCCCTACTAAAGTGCCACAGACCCTGTGGATAAACAACAATGGATATTTAGTCTCTCAAGGGCTACCTTGCTCCAGTATGACCTCATTGTACGTAATTACACCTGCAATGTCCTGTATCCCCAAAAAGGTCACATTCTAAAATACTAGGTAGTAGGTCTTCGACATGTATTTCTAGGATACACAATTCAACCCATAACAATCACTAAGTCAGTCTGAGAAGTTTGGCTTAAAATATCATAGAATCCCATGACTGGGCTTAAGAGGTCATCAAATTAAGCACCTCCCCTTCCCTTCTCTCCAGCAGTGGTCTGGACATCCACAGACTGTGGTTAATCTTCTTGATCTGGAATGCAGCTTCTCAAAGCACCACGGGCTTCTTCAGGCTATCAGTGTTGTCAGTTAGCAAAGCAACGTGGAACAGATGAGTGGTCCTTGGAAAGTCTAATGAGCACAACACCAAGTCACCTTGGATACTTGCTACTGGGTCTGATGCCTGGAGTCCAAGCTCTGGAGATACAGCAGCAGGTCATTTAGTTTCAGGTGGTCAAGTGGCTACATTTTTGGAGAAGTACTTGCATAGAGGAAAGAGCAGAAATTTAATTTGGATTTAAGCACTAACTTGCTATGTGGCCTTGGACAACAAGAAAGCTGTCTGAGCCTTGGTTGTTTTCTTTCTTTCTTTCTTTCTTTCTTTCTTTCTTTCTTTCTTTCTCTCTCTCTCTCTCTCTCTCTCTCTCTCTCTCTTTCTTTCTTTCTTTTTTGTCTTTTAACCTCCCAGTTTGAGATTTAGTATGTCTGGATGGGGTGTGATGCATTTCTAAGACATTCCCCATGTGATGCATTTTGAAATCACTGCTAAAGCTCATGATGCCCATCCCAGTCCACTTTACCAACCACGGCCCCTTCTTCCATCTACTCATAACAACTGAAAGCTGACTGTTTACTGAGAGCTGACCTCAGTCAAACACAAACGCAAATTATTAATGAAATCTGTGTTACAGTCTGTGCTTGGAGCGTCCAGGTGGAGCCATATTGAAAACTGTTTCCACTTGAGTCCACTCTCTTACTTAGCTGTTTCCTCTTGAATTAGTGTTCTTTAGAGAGACAGAACCAGCAGGATAGATGATACATAGACAGACAGATAGATAGATGACAGAGGATTCATTAGGGGGATTGGGTTACATGATCATGGAGACTAAGAAGTCCCATGATATATTGTTTTCAAACTTGAGAACCAGAGAGACCGATAATGTGCTGTGGTTCAAGTCCAAACTTCTTCAATCCAGGAAAATCAATGGTGTAATTCTCAGTCTGAGGTCAAAGGTCTGAGAACCCATGAGGGTGGATGAGCACTGAAACTCAGTGGAGAAACTGAAGTTTTGATGTCCAAGCACAGGAGTAAAAGGGTGTCCCCATTCCAGAAGAAAGAGAGTAAATTCATTATTCCTCTGCCTTTGTGATCCATCTGATTCTCTAGCAGATAAGGTGCTGCCTGCCCACATTGAGGGTGGATCTCCTCCACTCAGCCTGCTGACTCTTGTGCCAATCTTCTCTGGAAGTACCCTCTGAGACATACTCAGAAATAATGGTTTACCAGCTTTCTAGAAACCCCATAATCCAACACAGTTGGCACCTAAACTTACCCATCATGCCTCTGCCCTACTTCCCTCATGCTCCTGTTCTTAGGAACAACCCCTAATTAATCATTTGGACAAGAATTCTTGTTTCTCTCTCTGCTTCTGGGGAACCCAACCTAAGACATTTTCTATTTGTATTTTGTCCAACTCACCTGACATTTATAGAGTACCACTGCGTTGGGCACTTAAGAAAATATACTTAGCCTTTTCTCTGGTCACCACAGGTACCCTTTGCCCTGAAATCTGAGTCTGAACACATTTCACAGCCTTCTTTATCCTAGAATGCTACTTTGGTTTTATAGAAAGGTTCCCTTAAGAAAAGAAATAAAAAATCTGATGGCTGCAGGCCCGCCTTGCCTCATAATCTTAAAGGCCACCACATTGTCTGCAGATCATATTCAAACTTAGAAAGAGATAAAAACTCCACGAACTCTGCTTACGCTATCTTTCTAATGCTCCAGGTCTTCTGCTGGAGTCTCTCCCATGAGCTGTGCTCAGCTTAGTTCAGGAACCTTTCCTTTACAGATTCAGGGGTGTTTTTTCTTAATGCATTTATTATTTACTTTTTTGGGTACTGGGGATTGACCCCCAGGGGGGACCCAACTGCCGAACTACACCCCCAGTCCTATTTATTTATTTATTTATTTTCTATTTATTTATTTTTATTAAATTTTGAGCCAGGGTCTCACTGGGTTGTCCAGCTGGCCTTGAACTTGTGATCCTCCTAGCTCAGCCTCCTGAGTCGCTGGGATCAGAGGTATTTTCTACCAGCTGGGCTTCAAGGAGCTTTCCAGGCCTTCTCAATCTGGGTTGGAGTCCCTGCTCTGTGTTGTTTTAGTTTACTGTTATTGCTTCTGTAAGAGCATTTGTTTGTCCCAGCCAGCCAAAGCACTCTAGTATTATTTACCTTTCTCTCTTTAGCACCCAGAAATGGGCTTCTTGTAGGATCTCCATCATTCATTCTGTTTCTGCTTTTACCACTCACTAGCTATGTCAATGGAGGCAAGACATCAATTCACACCTAGCTTCAGTTTCCTCATCTCTAAGGTGGGACTGACAATATGGTAGATTTATGAAGTTTAATGAAATAATGCAAGTGAAAGTGTCCAGCAGAATTCCTCTAAAGACCATAAACAGACTGGGGATGTAGTTCAGTTGTAGAACACTTGACTAGCCTGTGTGAGGCCCTGAGTTCTATCTTCAGTACTGAAAAAACAAAAACAAAAACAAAACACTCTTTAGCTGGGTGTGGTGGCACACACCTGCAATCCCAGTACTTAGGAGGCTGAGACAGGAGGATTACAGGTTGCCGGCCAGTCTCAGAAACATGGAGAGATCCTTAGAAACTTAGTGAGACCCTGTTTTAAAATTTTTCAAAAAGTGCTGGGGGTGTAACTCGAAGGTAGAATGCCTCTGGGCAATCCCTAGTACAAAAACAAAACGAAATAAACAAACAACAACAACCACAACAACAAAACCCATAAACTCTTGAAATATCATTTTCCTTCTTTTGACTCTCCATCAAAGTACATTGCTCTTCTGTTCTCTTCAGTTTTCTGTGTTTCTATATCTTGCTCTTTCCAAGTCCCAGCACTTGCCATCTTCAGAAATCTTTTCCTTTTCTAGTTTCTTCAGCCAGTATCTATCCGGGGAAATAAGAAGACTGCCACAGAAAGAAGTGACCAGCAATGGGCCATACTCAACAGCAAAAGCCACACTGTGGCTCTTCATACCCTCCTTCTTCAATGCATGGATTCCTCCCCTAGCCAGGAGCTCAGAGCTCCCATGTTGCAAAGTATACAGGGGAAATAGGAAAACACTGAATGTTCATTTCTGAATCTGGCTCTGTCTCTACCTGCTTGACTGGCAATGGGCAAGTTATTTTCAGGATTCAATATACTTACTTATAAAATGGAAATGGAGGCAGAACACATCACTCACAATGGTCTAAAGGCAAAATGGGAAGGAAGGTTTGAGAATGTCTCCCAGGAAGTGGCTCTCAGTAGCGTATAGTGAACTAATGAGAGATAAATGCCATGTATAATTGGCCACGCAAGATTGACCATGCAGCAAGCTATGAAGTAAGTCCACAACAATGAAAATGGAAAGAGAAAGTACATTTCACTGACATAATTAATGAAAACATCTTCATAAATTTCAAAAATATGTTAAACAAATGAAGTATACTCAGACAAATTGTTTAAAAATATGCTAAGGCAGATTTCTTTATAATGACTTTGGCTAATGAATAAGAAGTTCAATAACTCTGGAATATTTACTTGATACAGTCTTCCAAACACACAGCACACTCTTACTGTGGGTCATCCTTCACAGCCGTGGATGAATGCACACCCCATCCAGCCACAATTGTATAAGGTATGAGGAGGCAAAACACAATGCCCATGCGCACAACATGCTGACATGGACATGAACCGCATATGGGTGCGCGTGTCCACGCCAAGGATGTACCATGCACGCACACATCCATGTTACCGTAGACGTGCGCCATTTTGCCTGGAACCTATATAAGGTCCGGCCAGAAAATAAAGCTGCTGTTTGTTCTCCTCCAGATGGTGGTTCTGAATGCTTTCTTCATCTTGATGATCTTACCACCTGCAACCACAGCTGGCCCCTGACCAGGCCCCTGACACTTACTAAGCAGATTTGAGCAGAACATTTTCTGTTGTTCCCAATAAAAGCTAGTGATAAATTTGGCTTAAAAAAAGAGGGGTTTAGGTACTGAAAGGAGTAGTATAAATCCTGGAATGGGAGGGAAGTTTTCCCATGGAAACTGCATTAAAAAAATCAAATTGAAGGGAATTATGATATTTTTGTGATTTTGAAAGTGTGGAGATATCAAGGCAGGCATTGGCTTTGATTATAGGGAGGTGGCAGAAGAAAAGGGGAAGAGGCTGTAAATGATCTGAGTTTGATTATTGGTTTTGCTACTGAATGGCTGTGCAAAAACCAGATAAGTTATTTTATCTTTCTGAAATTGTATTTTCTCATGTAAAGATGGAGATTGTCATCACTTAAATTTTTCATATTCAGTATTTCACATAAAGTATCTAGAATAATCTCTCAATATGTTGCAGATACTATATATAGTGGAGATTGTGATCGAGAAGTTTGATCGAATGGTGAACCCAACCAAAGACATTCAGCATAAATTTAAATTTCCGTGAACTTTATAAATTCTACCAAATTATACGGAACTTTATAATCTTAAAATATTTCTATTGCACTGAACCCATTATGTGAGGTAAAAGAAGACTGAATTGTAGATTGAATATCAGAAGCAGAAGCAGAGACCAAATAACTCAGAGGAAAAGGGGAGCCATAGACTAATTTATTAAAACATATATACCACATTGAAATCATAGGTACAGAGAAAAGTAGGTATATACCTATGCACAATGAAAAAAATCTCCCAATATTCTACTATTTAATCTACTCAGTAACTGATACCCATGGTTATTACCGCCATCTTCCATTTCTATTCAACCTCATCTCCTTATGCTACCTTTTATAAAGAATAAAATTCAACTATTTTAAACTTCCCACTTTTGCAGCTATTTCATGGTTCTTCCTATTACTGTACCTTTGTATCTGGTTTGTTGTATCTTTGATTAGAATTCTCTTCTATTTTCTACCATCCCCCCCCAAAAAAAAAATCTACTCCTGGGTCAAGGTCTTGCAGTATGTGTATTAAGGTGGAACACCAGACAGACTTCCACTTTGTGGCCTTGGGATAATCGTTGTGCATCTTGAATCTGGATTTCTTCTTTTTAAAAAGTTGGGATAATAACATCTGGCTCACTGAGTAACTGTGATGATTTAAATAATGCACAGCTAAAACAAATTGATAATTAAAAGACAATAAGCCAGTTCCTCATTATATAGTCAGCATTCAGCACATGCTATTACTTTTCTTCTCTTTCCCCATTCTCATCACTCCACCTTCTCCTACAACTCAAAAGTTAACTTTTTAAATAAAGAAAACTTCTGGAATGCCCCTAGTTAAATAAGCTGCTCACCTTTTCCATATTCCCACAGGCTCAGGTTCTTTATTATATTGCTGATCAGGACATACTGTATTATAATTAACTAGACATTTCCACACTCACTGGAGAATAAAACCAAACCGAAGCCAAGAGAAGAAAGTCTTGCCTACATAGACAGATGAGTGAGTGGGAAACCTGGAACCAGACCCAGCCAGGTCTCTGATTCCTGATCCTATATTCATTCCAGTGCAACTAGTCAACATACCTGGTGGTAGGCCACAAGGAGCAATGCTTAATGACATGAGACCTTGTACCAGAATCCCTGGGTTCAAATCCTACCTCTACCATGTACTAGTTGTGTTGCTTTCTTCAACTTTCTTATGAAAGAGCTTATATGTCTCAATTTTCTCATCTGTAAAATAAGGATAAAATACATGCCTACACAAGGGGGTTGTTGATGGGATAAAATAAATTAAAACACATAAAGTATGTAGAAGAGTCCCTAGTTGTATAGAATTTTTTAAATTAACTAACCTGCCAGAGTGACAATAAATATTTTAATCCCAAAGTCAACATATACCTCTTTGAGACACAATAGATCTTTTTAATTCAGAATTCAACACACAACTCATTGAGATACAATGATAGTTTTAACAGTGAGTGTGTTTTGTCTCCTAATTTTATTCAAACTGTCATATATAGTATATAATTTTATCAAGAGGAAAGTGTTTTCTGAATTTCATGTAAGAGGATAGCTATATAGGAATGAAATTGAATATTATTTACTTTCTTAACACATATTTATACAGCCCTTTATTAGAGGGCTCGAGAATATAGTAGCCTAAACAGATATAGTTCCTGACCTAGCAGAGAACATGCTGTATGCCGATAGAAACAACAAAAATCATGACAACTAATAAGTAAATTTTTTAAGGATACAAAATAAAGGTGGTGAATGTCTTTCTATGAAGAATAATACTGGACTGAGGAGCCTCTATAGGATGTAGAGGTTCTAGATGGGCTTCACAGAGGAGGTGATGTTTGAACTGAGGCCTGACAGATGGAAAGAAGCCAACCACTTAGAGGAAGAGCATCCAGACAGGTGGCACAGGTGTCCCCAAGGCTCTGAAACTGAAGGTTTTGATGTGCTCTAGAAATTAAGAAGCAGGTAAATGTTAACAGGAATACATTAGGTGATGGGGAAAATGACTTCATATAATGCTAAAATCAAAACCTATGGAGGATTTTTAAGTAGGGGAGCAAATGAATTCAATTTTTGTTTTTATAGGATCACTCCTGTCTAGTGGAGAAGAGAAAGAAGAAATGCAAAACTGATAACAGGGAGATCAGAGGTTTAATGTAATAGAACAGGCCAGGGGACAGAGGGCAGGAACACTGTCCTGACCTGGGGAGGTGGTGCTGATGCAGAGGGTCCACATATCCCTTTAGAAATATAGTCAATGACACATTTAATTTGAGGATTAACGGAGACAGAGGACTAACTGCAGCCTTCATAGATTTCTTTTTTTTTTTTTTTTGCGGTACTGGGGATTGAACGCAGGGGCGGGTTCTACCTCCGCGCTAAGCCCCAGGCCCTATTTTTTTATCCTTTATTTTGAAACCGGGTCTCACGAATTTGCGGAGGGCCTCACTAAGGAGAGAGAGAGAGAGAAAGAGAGAAAGAGAGAGAGAGAGAGAGAGAGAGAGAGAGAGACAGGGAGAGAGAGAGAGCAAGAGAGCTGAGGCTGGCTGCGAACCTGGATCCTCCCATCTCTGCCTCCCAAAGTACTGGGATTACAAGCGTGCGCCACCACACCCGGTGCCTTCATAGATTTCTATCTTGGGCAGCTGGGTGGATGTATCACCACTTAATGGGATGAGGGAATGCTGTGATGGGGGAATTTTCAAAAGGTTTCAGAAGGGAAATTGAGAGTTCAATATTGGATATGTTAAGTTCAAGATGTTGTGAGCCAAGGAGGAACTATCCAGGAAACAGCTCGTATACAAGATTGAGTTCTGAGAAGAGATCTGGAATAGATGAAAGGTTCAAATCATTAGCATAGAGAGCATTTAAAGCCCTGTGACTAGATGAGGTCCCTTAGGTATGTAATGTAGGCCCAACTTGAGCTCTGAGAAACACTGACACTTAACCAGGGAGGTAGAAAAAAAAGCCAGCATTTGAGAGTGACAGATGGGGGAAGGAGAGACGCCTAGAGGGAAGAGTATTCGAAGAAGTTTCAAGGAATTTGAGAGGTTAAGATGAAGGCATAGTTGACAATGATGGGTAATTGAGGCTCTGTAAAGAATCATTTCAGTGGGGTCTGTGTGGGGGAGGAGAGTGTCTGTACAGTGAACCAAAGGTCGAGAGATGGTGCACAGTGTGTAGATAACTCTTTCAAGATGTTTGATTGTGAAAGGGGTGAAGAAATTGGTCAATGCCTGGAGGGGACTGTGGCTTAAGGGAAACTTTGTGTTTTGTAAGATGGGAAAAACTAGACAAGTTGGTAAGCTGTTAAGAATAATCCAGAACAGAGAAGGAATGCAGGGTGGTGCCACACATGGGGCCAAGAAGCCTAGTCTTTAGAAGGTGAGAGGAAGAGATCACACCGCTTGTCGAGAAGCCAACAATTCAGTTCAGATGAAGGAGAATTAGGAAGGTGAGTACAATACACAGGTGGTTGTAGAGCTGGTCAGAGGAAAAACCAAATCCTCTTATAATGACTGGTCTCTGACACATCAAATTGTCCATATCGTCGGGCGTGGTGGCGCACGCCTGTAATCCCAGTACTTGGAAGGCGGAGGATCCGGGTTCGCGGCCAGCCTCAGCTCTCTCTCTCTCCCTGTCTCTCTCTCTCTCTGTCTCTGTCTCTCTCTCTCTCTCTACTTAGTGAGGCCCTCCTCAACTTCGTGAGACCCGGTTTCAAAATAAAGTATAAAAAAATAGGGCCGGGGGTGTAGCGCGGGTAGACCACCCCTGGGTTCAATCCCCGGTACCACAAAAAAAAAAATTTGCCCATATTCTGACCCTCTTGGTGGTAGACTACCTTGGGATCAGAATGAGGTTTCAGGCTGGAAACAGCTTGTCTACCTTGGATCCCCAGGTTGGAGAGCAAGCCTGTCCCTGTGCAGGTTCCTGATTCTATCAGCAGCACAGCTGAGCCATTCATACTCCATCTGAGCTTGCCCCAATCTCCATGCTTTATGGTTTTCTCTTCAAAACATTAGCATGTCTTGACATCTGCCTACAGAAAAGTTCTTTCTGTTACTTGTTTAAAGTGCATTTACACTGGAGCTTTATCTTACCGGGAGGGTGAGATTCCAAAGCTCATAGATAAGAACCTCACGTATTTGAGTCATTGCTGCTGAAAATCCCTTACATCACTCAAAGAATAGAGGATGAATAATGAAGTGAAAGGGCAGGGTTTAATGGTTAAACACACAGATTTTATGAAGCTTGGATGTCTGAATTGGAATGCTGAATCTGTCACTTCCAAGCTGGGTGATATTGAGTGAGAACCTTTGAACTCCAATTTCCTCATCTCTAAAATGGGTTTAAAAATGCTAACTTCATCCACCAATGTCCTTGCTAAGAGCAGTAAATACAGTTAATGTTATTGAATCTCAACATGAGTACTCTTAAAAAATATTTTGTCTTAAAAATGGGAAGCATGTACGAAGCATTTCTGGTGCAGACTGAAGCACAGTGTTTGTCTCTAGATAAGAATCTGTGAGTTTTTCAATTCTGAGCCAAACTAGACATTTTTTTTTCCTTTCATGGAACATCACTTTTATTTGAAAGAATAATGAGCACCTGAATAATGCCCATTTTTATTTGTGTATTTGGCAGGGGTTACATTACAGATGAATAAGGTAAGCCTGTTACTTCAAGGAAAACAATATTATTTGTTGCCAGTGATAAAACTCAAGATTTTTGTGAGTTTTGGAAAACTCATGTCCCTGAGCTTAACGGCTTCCCAATACTTAAGAATATATATATATTTTTTGTGGTGCTGTGGATTGAATCCAGGGGGCGTTTAATCTCCAAGATACACCCCCAGCCCTATTTTTTTATTCTTTATTTTGAAACAGGGTCTCACTAAGTTGTGGAACCATGCCCGGCAAATACTTAAGAATATTTCTAATGAGAGTTGTGGTTAACTAATGCAGTGGTATGTTAATATTAGTGCTTAATATGTTGAAGTGAGTGTGATTTCTTCTGATACTGGCAAGTACAATGTGTTTCAACACTTGCAAGACCTGTGTAACTTGATGGACATATACTTTTCAAATGACCAATGCACGGTGCTAAAAAATTAAGCATGGATGAAGGATCTACTTTAAATGTAAGGTAGACCAATGTATTTTAACAGAATGCAAAACAATATTGGTATGGTTTCAGATTCACATTGCAACTAACCATTAAAAAAACTGCCACATATCCGTTTTGGTATATCAAAAAAGAGTATTTGCCATGATGTGAGAAGGATATTTAAAAAGTCTTCCGTTTCCTAATCATATTTCTAGATAAGGCCAGATTTCCTTCATATACCTGAGCCAGAATGATACATCACAACAGACTGAATGCAGAAGCAGAAGTAAGAGTTTAAATAAATGCTAATAAGCGACACATTAAGGAGATTTGAAAAATAGCAAGCAATGACACTCATCAGAGAAATTTTTTCTACTTTGGAAAAAAATGAGCTATTTTTCATAAAGTTTGCAATGTATGTTGTATATTATTTAAAAGTTAATAAATACATATTTTAAAATCTATAGTTGCAATCTCTAATATGTTACATATTAATAGAACTCACAGAAACCAAAGCTCTTTAGAATTCTCAGAAATTTAGAGCATAGAAATTGTCTTGGGTTGGGATGAAAACATCATTCCTACTTCACAGGGTGGTTTGAGGTCTAAAGTCATCAACGTTAGTAAAACCTGGGGAGCAGGGTCTGCATATCATAGGTGCTAAACGAATGCTCCATAAATAAACACGGCCAGCATTAGTTTTGGTGAATACAATGAAAGGCATGAAGTAGTGGGGGGACTTTAGCATCTTGTAATAGCATCATTTCTTCCCATGATAGGATGTCACATCCCTTCTTCCATCTCCTCCTTAGATATAAACTCACAGCATGGAATAATGGGTAAAAAATCCAACTCAGACATTGTTCCTGTTTGCTTTCCCTCTTCCTCCCTTGCCTCTACTTGGTGACCAACTCACTGTATTATTTAATTTGAACTACATTGCAGCCTTACTCCAGTCATGTTTCTGGGTGCTGGGAATAAAATGATTTGTAAGACTCAGGGTTTCCTGGAGGTAAACCTTAGCATAGTGGGGGAAACAAAAACATGAAGAAATAATTATAGGCATGTAAAAACATAATATTTAAATGGAAAGGCATATGCAGACGTAAAGAGGCGGGTGCCTATGGATGAAAAGAATATTTCAAAAGCAGGACTTTGTCCTTTAATTAAATGGTAAAGACCAAGTAGAGTTTGCCAATTAGAAAAGGCTGAAACAGCTGGCCCAGTGGCACACACCTGTAATCCTAGTACTTTGGGAGGCTGATAGAGGAGAATCGTAGGTTCGAGGCCAGCATGCAGTAACTTAGCAAGACCCTCAGTAACTTAGTGAGACCCTGTTTAAAAATAAAACAGGACTGGGGTGTAGTTTAGAGGTAGAATGCCCCTCGGTTCAATCCCCAGTACAACAACAACATGTAAATAAAAAGACAGAAAAGACAGAAAAGAAAAAGAAAAGACTAAAACAGTATTTATTTTTTGTGTGTGTGTGGTACTGGGGATTGAACCCAGGGGCATTCTACCTCCGTGCTACACCCCCTGGTCCTATTTTTTTTTTTATACTTTATTTTGAAACTGGGTCTCACGAAGTTGCGGAGGGCCTCACTAGGTAGAGAGGGAGAGAGAGAGAGAGAGAGAGAGAGAGAGAGAGAGCTGAGGCTGGCCACGAACCCGGATCCTCCGGTCTCCACCTCCCAAAGTACTGGTATTACAGGGGTGTGCCACCACGCCTGGCTCTCAAACAGTATTTCTGGGAATGGTTATGACGTAGGCAAAAAAAATCTTGAAGAGTGTAAGCTTTAAATTTCATCTAGAGTATAGATGACTCAGGGGGAGAAATCAAAAGTGAGGCTGAAGAAGTATTTGGGGGTTAGATGACGAGTGCTGGTGCTGAGTGGATACATGGAGCTGTGGAAGTACCTGATGCAGGTGTCTGAGTGGTGACAACTAACACTTACAACCCTCTTCCTGGTTTCCTGCCAAGGGTCTGTCTTCCATTTCCACACCTACCACAGCAGGAAACTCTCTGTTTTTATCACCTCTTCATATCTGTCCCTAACTCATGTGGTGTTGTCAAGGTAAAACTCTTCATTTTAGACCTGGTTCTTAATCCCTGGACCATTGTAGACTTCACATCTCAGAATTTCTGTTTCCTGAAATGCACAAGGGATGGTACAGAGAAATGCATTAGAAGAAATAGTACTAGCACAAAAGTTTCCTTGGGGTCCTAAAGACGGCAACACCAGTAGGAAGTAGACCAGGGGGATGATGGGAGAATATTCTGGAAGCAGTACAGATAGAACAGTGGGACTGAATGTGGGTGTAAGATCAATACAATTTTTTTTTTTTTACTTGGGTGCTTGAGAATAAAACAATGACACTTAGCAAGGCAGGGAATTAATATACTTAAATATTGATTTTTTAAATATTGGCTTATTTGTTATTTATTTTATCAGCCTTCTTGAAGGAAGGGCCTGCATCTATTTTTCCTTCTTGACTCCTTGAACCCAGTGAAGGGAAAAAGGAATTAGAGCAACACTTTCCTACACTGCTGGCTATAGGGCAGGATGTTTCGGTACCTGCAAGTCACCCTGTTACAGCAGAGCTCCACTCTCCTTTCTTGGGGGGAGGATGCCCGATAAGGAGGAGGCAGGGGTCTGACATCTTAGTCAGACAGTAACTCATTTCTGGCCACCATGAGGCCTGTGACAGCTGCTGTTGTCTTTATAATTGTGTTTGTTCACATGGTGGAGGGGGAGCCCTGCAGTCCAGTGAGCATAACTAGCAGGTGGCCAGGCCTCTTTCCTTGGGAGGAGGATGGAGCTGATCTCAGCTGCCCTTACAACCAGTTATAAATTACTCTCCGTGAGCTAAGGGCAGAGGCATGGGAAGAGTAGAAAGTGACAACACTGAGGATTTATGTGAACCCTCTCCTACGAGAAGATCAAGCACTTCAAATATATGATCTAATTTGCCCTCTTCTGATCCCTGGGAAATGGAGGGTGGGTGGGGGGGGAAGTGATTAGAGGCAGGTTTGAAGGCTTTGGTTAACAACCTTGAATTATCAATAAGGCAGCATGGTTTCCTTTCGCTCTCATTTGTCTTTATTTTTTTAAAGGAAAACTAGCCGTCTGACCTTTCCAAGACGGTTTCTAACCTTTTTGTTTCTCTCGCTCAGTCTGATGAACTTGGGAAAGGCGGCAGAAATGATTCCACATTTGGTGGGGTGCCTTTGATTCCGTTCCACACAAGAAGCGACATGCTGATTCCAAAATGTACATTAATTATCAGGCTAAGTAAACCAGCGGATGGCGATATGAAGAAATCGAGGATAAGGTCATTTCTAAAAAAAAAAATTAAATATTGAAGCTAAATAATTATGGCTGGAATAAGTGTCCTGGATTGATTTTTTATGCATTTGCATCTACCGCTGGCTATCTGAGTCTCTTCCATGAGCTAGAATTCTATTTCCTGCTACCAGCACATACGTGAGAGGTGCAAGGTCATGCGGAGTAAGAGGAAACTCTAACCTTAGTCTAGGTTTCCTAAATTTCTATCTAGGAAACACTGCATCTGTTGTCCTTTCCCACACAAAAAAAGGGAAGTTGAAAATGGTACAAATAAACACAACAAAGGCAGAGTAGCAAGGTAAAGGATTAGAGGAATGACACAGAAGAGGAGATTACAGGAATCTAATGTGTTACATGTAGCTTAGAGCAAAGGTGTTATAGGAAGGGGGACTATTTACAAATTGCTCAGGGCTGTACAGGGAAGATTCTGGAAGCCCAGACCTGGCATAGGGCCAATGAGTCCAGCCAGTGTTTGGGATTTCAAGAAAGTCACTGGGGCGAAAATCAGGTGGAAGACAAGAACAGTAACCAAGGGCGGCGAGAGAGCTGCGAGGTGTGCACAAGGCTCTGAAGCATCGCTGTGTCCCTTTAGAAACATGTTTATGATTTTCAAGCAAACAAACAAACAAACAAAAAACACTCGAACAGAAGATAAAATGTATGGAGTACCTCAGCCGCTTAGTGAGACCCTGTTTCAAAATAAAAAATAAAAAAGGCTGGGGGGCAGTAGTTCAGAGGTAGAATGCTCCTGGGTATCAAAAAAAAAAAAAATGTATGGAGTGATCTGCCCCAGGGATGATCATGAACATCCGGAGTGCCCTGATGGAATAGCTTGTAGCTCTTGGTTTCTGTCTGATGGAGGTCAACGTGAAGGCCCTGGGGTCAGGTGAAGATTCTGGGGTCAGACTGAGGGTACCACAGGGAGCACCTTTCATGTCCTCAGAGCCACAGTAACGGGTCTCTGCCTGGTGGACAACGATTTTCCATGTTTTTCTGAATGACTCTGCAAGCAAGTTAACAGAGTGCACCATCAAACAATTGCTTGGAGTCCTAGTATTTTTAGGTGGTGATGATGTACAGGCTGATGTATATTATTTAATAAACCTCCAAATGTATTCCAACTTTTCATCATGTCCTTAAGTCTCTATTTAGTACCAAATGTGTCATAATAAGTATTTATGCCTAGCTACGAACACTTAGGTGACTAAGACAGTCCCTCCCAGGAGAGCTACATCAGAGGCCTGAAATGTACCTAAGTTTATCTTAAAAGGGCAAACTAATAATTGCAAAATGTCATTAGGAGGGAATCTGGGACATTGCCTGGAAAAGGCCCATGATTATACACAAGAGGCTCAGAGATCTGTCCTATCACACAGAGCACAACAAAAAGTGGGGAACTGAGCTGGGAGCCCCCATAGTACTCTTCTCACCACACCATAGTGATTTTTTCCCCTCTCGTTTTCCTCCACTTTTTTCGGGTTGTTGCTTGTTTGACAGACTCAGGAGAAGTAATAAATATACAATGTTCTTTTAGTTGAAACACCATAGGTTTAGTTATTTGGGGGGAAATTGTTGTACCCCATGTTTAGGACAAAGGGTCTGAGACCAGACTCAGTTAAGGCGGGAAGCATTTATTACCACAGGGCCACCACTCCCCAGTAAGTCAAAAAAAATGGCAACCTGTTGTACAGTTCACCGCTTCCTTTTATAGAGAGCAAGCAGAGTTCACGGGGTATGCTCCAAATCGACCAATCATAGTAAATTTTCCTTATTTAGAAGCAAGGGGGTAGGTCTAGGGACGTGGGCTGAGCACCCAGGAGGGGGTCAGCGGCTGGTCTGGGCAGAAGTGACCCTTGCTCGCTTGCTGGTATCCGAAGTCCGCACTGCACTGGCAGGCAGGAGCCCAGAGCTGCAGCTGTGGGTGATGAGGCAGGGTCCTAGGGGCGATAAGGGCAGGAACTGGTTTCGTCCTTGGGGGACTGGCTCTTTCCTTGGGGCGGTAAGGGCAGGGAGTTTAATTTTAGGGTAGAAAACGAGGCTAAAAAATTACTTTTAGGGCATGTTATCACAGGAACCATTGTCCTTTTAGCATTTATTAATATTTAGTGAAAATGGTAATTTTAATTTTAAAATTACAATTACCCCATTAAATGCATACTCCTAATCAGTGTGGTTGTTCCAGAATATTCGGATTATTAAAGAAATGTGTAGCTATATTTAGTAACTGGATGACAAAGGTAAGTATGAATGCAAAGCATTCCCCAAGGCGAGGTGCATTGATTCCGGAACTCCACTGAGTGGTCTTCCTTCAGAAACAGCCATGAGAATCCAACCGAACTGTTGACAGAAAGGAAATGTCACCCTACACCATTTTTGGAAATCGCACAAAAAGCCCAATTTTTAAAATAAATGCACAAATTTAAAAATGAAGCTTTCTAAAACAGTGAAACCGTTTAAACTAGTAGCGCTATCTTTAATGAAACAAATTAAACTACAAACTGATGAAGTATAATTTCGGCAGAAATTAAGCTGTGGCCATCAAAATCTTTTACAAAGGAAACTGAACTAATTTGATGGTGTGGAGTTAGAGGGTTTTAAACCTGATTTTGTAAAAAGAAATTATAAGAAGCACAGCAATTAGCAAGCACGTTTGTCGCCTGTGGTAATCACAGTTGGATTTTGAGCGAGACAAATTACTTCTGAACATAATAAAGTTATGGCAAGTGTGTGTGTTTGTGTGAGCGTATGTGTGTGTGTGTGTGTGTGTGTGTGTGTCCAGTTACAAAATAAAGACACTTTTCAATGATTCACATGTGGAAAAAACAAAACAAACAAAATCCACCAACAGAGATGTGTATGCCTTCAAGTTTGTCTGTTTCTTTTCACAAGTTGTTTCTTCTTCAATATCCAGTGTTCGCTCCTGTGGTTTAAAGACATGTGATATTTTAAGTGAACATTATTAATGCATTTTAAAATAACAGGAATATTCTAGTGAACAGGTAGCTGACTTTGTTTATAATTGAATAATTTTATTATTTTTCTTTTTTTTCAGTAATAATAAACACGAGGATGAAATTGGAACATAATACAAACCAATCTGCTCTGAATGTACGATGAGCAGCGATGCTACTTTTGTACTCTTTGTGAAATAGTCTTAACATGGATGCGTCTCAAAGACACCAGTCTGAGTTTTCAGCAATCCAAAAGTATTTCCACGGCAAAAAAAGCAATATCTGTTTCTATGGTGAAGCTCCCAATGGGAGGCTGTCCCTGCGTCCCTTTTCTCTGGCCAACTCCTTTCTTCTCCCTGAGGAAGCTATTTCCTTGTAATCCTGGACTCACTGTTGCCTGCAGCTGTAAATGCAGCTTCCTGTTAGCTCATCAATTATTGGAATTGATTAGCAAATAAGTGTTCTCCATAACCAGGGGGAGGAAATGAGATTCTATGGATTTCCCTGGCCCTCATTATGTTTGTAAAGCAATTTGGGTTTGACTCCTGCCTGGATGAGCAGCCTTGCTCATTTAGCATTTCTGCCCCCAAAGGCCTCACAGGACAGAAGTGGCCTTCATCCACTCGCTGCAGTCCCGACCCGCTTGTTCTGATGTGAGCCTGGCCTTCCTATAAGGACTCGAGTGACTTCTTTTTAAGTTTCAACCACTTTTCCTCTCCTATTTCAAAGAAGGCTTATTGCAGATGTTGTCACTTACACTGAGTCTTAAGTGACATTCAGGAGACAACCAGAAAAGGGAACAAGAAGGAAGGGGACAGGGCTGCAGTATAACTTTCATGGGCCCTAGTTGTTGTTGTAGGCTCCTTCCTCCATAGAGATACTTATCTCTATATACATCTATCTATATAGAAAGATATCAGTATCTCCATAAATCAGTTATATATATAAATGTACACACACATATATACTTATATATATACATATGCAATCATATATATAGGGACAGGCCAGGCATGGTGGTGCATGCTTGTAATCCCAGTACTTGGGAGGCCGAGACAGGAGAACCGCAGGTTTGCGGCCAGCCTCAGCAACTTAGTGAGGCCCTCAGCAACTTAGTGAGACCCTGTTTCAAAATAAAGAATAAAAAATAGGGCTGGGGTGTAGCCCAAAAGTAGAATGCCCCTGGGTTCAATCCCCCGTACTGCCAAAAAAAAAAAATCATATATATAGGAACAAAATAATGAGAACAAAGGACATAGAGAAATAGTAAATGTCTTATTTTTAAAAAATGTTCTCCTGTCCATTTAAAAAAAAATGATCTTAGCTGTTTCAGGGAAATTTCAAAACTGTTCTCTGAGATCAGGGCTTGATGCAGGACTCTATTATAAATGTACATGTTTGGTTTTGTCTGAAAGGGAGAGAGAACTGGTTAATCTTCCCCCAGGGGCCTACTCGGAGTCTGTTAAACCTTTAAAGAACATTTCGTGGGGCCTGAGAGCCTGCTGGACTCAAAGGGGCACTTTCAAGAAAGCTGTTTATGCTCTGAATTGATAACGCTGAGGGCTGGCACTTTGAAACCCTGTCCCCAGAGGGAAGAAGACGGAGCGTTGATTGCAAGGTTTCTTTCTAACAGTGTTCTTATTTACATATGCACTTGGTCTCCATCATGGCACTAAGGTGGCGGTTGTACATTTCAGCTTTTGAGTCAGGACCTTGCACTGTCTCATCTCTCTAGCCATCCCTAGGAGCTCATTTTGGGGGTGCCTCCTCAACGGTTCAGAAAGGAAGACATGACAGGTGATCCCCTCTCCAGTAAGACCCTGGGCATCCAAAGGAGGTGCCTTGTGTTTAATGTCACTGCCTGGGCTTAGAAGATATTTGTCTTGATTCTCACAGATCCTGTTGTTCTTGGGGACGTGGTGTGCAGGGGGGAACAGGAGCAGCTTTGGGGTCGAAGCTCACCTGAGGCCCAGTTTGGCAGTGTGACATTTGCTGTCTGTCCTTTCTGCCTCCTGTAGGAGATCTGGAGGACAGGTCTGTCCTTTTTCCACTGGGGACTGCAGCGGAGGGTGAGTTCTGCTCAGCCTCTGACCTTCTCACTTCCCGTAAGGGTGGTCCAGGTCCCTCTCCCCAGACTCACAGGATGGCATGGGAACGAGGAGCCCGAGGTGATGGGCGCCTGGCTCTGCTACATCTGTCTTTCCTCAGAACTCCAGGATTCAGGCTGCTCCTTCTCCTAGGCGTCTGTCCACCTTGCCAGTCTGCACACTGCCTGAAGGGGTGCCCCTGTTCCTGTGCATCGTGTCTGTCACTCAGGGGGTGTCTGCAACCTCTCAATTTTCCAGGGAGAGTGCGGGACCTGCTCTGACACTGCGACTAAGTCTTCTGTACACTGGAGTGCAAGGTGCCCATTTATACCCCCCCAGTGGGCTAACTTTCTTTTCCTGGGGAGTAGAAAGGGGGAATGGACTTATGTCATTTTAAAGCATTTTTGTTTGTCAGGAAATAATAATTTTGCTTTGTTCAAACAATAGAGGAATGTGAAAGGTTTGTCAGTATGGTCACAATTGTTTGAAAGGTATATTAGAAACGGTTTTTGCTCCGGGCAGGAAAACATGTTTTGATAGTTTAGAACTGAATCAAACCTGCAAATGGGAAAGTCCTGAGCCTCTACTTTTAAAAAGTGATTTACTTTTTAGTGGAAGAAATTTGGAAAGATTGTGTCTTTTCTTTTCTCCTTATTTGTGCTCCTGCACAATGACAAGCTGTAGCTTGAGGGTCCTATAATAAATAATTAACCTCAAACTATATTCAGAAATGTTGTCATAGTCCAAATAGATCAGTGACTTAGTGATGTCTTTGGGGGTAAAGGTGGAATTTTAATTCACAGTGAGGTAAAAATAGGTTTTACTGTTGGTTAAATCTTAAGGAAAGATACGCAGTGTGAAGGGCATGAAATTTGGAGTCAAAACAAGGATTCTGGTCCTCACTTTATCCTGGCTAAGCTTGTTCCTCTTGGGAAATTCATTTATCCTTCTTGGGTCATAGTGATCTTAAATGAGATGATTACTGATTCTTCAAACACTTGCAAAGATTTAATGACATAATCTATGTGGATTTCATAAGCTGTAAAATATTTTTTTCAAATGTTGGCAAGTATTTTCCTTTGCTCTTTCAAAAGCAGAAATATTTTTGTGGTTTAAAAATCTGTACACTGAATTTGATATTTCCCTCGTCCTTAATGAATTGATTCAAAGGTTATTGAGAAGATAAAACATGTAATTTTAACTTTGTTTTTTAATTATCCAATAAGAGAATTTAATATTTTATGTCAACCTACAGTGTTATTATAAACATCTGTATTGGGGGATTATGAACTCAGAGAGTATTAGAACTAGAGAAATCTTGCACATAACCTGGTCTAAAGCCCCACCTTGATGGATGTGTGCACTGAGGGCCAGAGAGGGAGAGACATTTGTCTGGAGTCATCAGCTTGCTGTTGGCTGACTAAGGTTACCAGTACTGTTTCTGCCTCACAGCTCACCTGTGCTGCGGTTTAATGATGAGGGAAGAGAACAGTGATGTAGGAGTAAGTTGAGGTTTGCATTTCCTTAGGGGTCAGTATGAAGTCCTGCTGACCCCAGCACTTGCTGTCAGGATTTCCTGTGTCCCATTCTTTCACATGTTGTAGGGTATTATGGTTTGGATTTAGAATGTGCACCTAGACCTCACCTAGACAAAGCAGCCATGTTGGAGGTAGGGCTTGGTTGCTGAGGAGGGGTCTCTGGGGGTGTGGCCTTGGGGATCATATATGGTCCCTCTTCTCTTTGCTAGCTTTCTTGCTTCTGGCCTCCATGATGTGAAAACAGAGCTCTCTCTGTCTCTGTCTCTGTCTCTGTCTCCCTCTCTCTCTCTCTCTCTTTCTCTCTTTCTCCTCCCCGCGCTATGCCCTGAGCTCCACAGACTTCACCTGGCCCAACATGGACTGAACCCCTGAAATCTCCAGAACTGTGAGCAAATAAATCTTCCTTCCTCCAAGTTGTGGCAGTCAGGTGTTTTGGATTACAGGAGTGAGAATGCTGACTGAAACATAGGGTTTCTCTGGGATGGATTTTTTGCTACAGTAGGACCATCCCTGTTCTCAACTAGTTGTTGGTGCCAGGATGAGCCCTTTAAACCATTTATATCTGCTGAAACTCAGGAACCTCAGCAGTAGTTTTCCTTAAAGTTTATATGCAATAATTTACATAAATCACAACAGAGTAATGTTTGATAATGGTCAATTCCATCCATTTGTTTTTTGACTCAAGATTTTCAATTTACTCCAAGTCTCCTTTGAAGAAAAGACTTGCCCTTATGATAAAGGAAGCTTTTATTTCCTTTTTTTTTTTGTACCTGTAAGTTAAAGGGTTAAGTAATCTCAGAAGTAATGGAGGGAATGATTTTAGGGCTTACCTTAATAAATTCTACTTCTACTGATCATGTCCATTCTTACAGCGGTCAGAAGGACAGTGAGTTCCTGGACACAGGCAGGCAAGTCCCTGGATGACCTTAGCAAGACTATCTCAGGATCCTGTGGCAATCAGGAAGAGCCTCTGATTTTCCTCTCCTGATTGAGAGAAATTTTCCATTGGCCTATCGGGCATTTCAGCCGGCAGGTGAGTTCCTTAAGTGCCTGCTGACAGTCCTTTGATAAGAGGGACAAGGTCATAATTGTGCTGAAAAGGTCCCTGAAAGAGAATTTCTGAAATGTGTCCCCAAACATCCTGTTCTTATGGCTAATGGGCTCCATTCAGGGTTGCTACCAAATGACTAATGGCCATCACTTGTGTCTGCCTCCCTCCACTCTGGAACTGACAGAAGGGAAGGAAATATCTTAGAGTCAGATGCTGCCACTAATACAAGGTGATTGCTCTTATCCTTACAAAGGACAGAGATGCTGTGAAAAATGTACCCCTCATTTTAGAGGCATAGGATCTGAGTTTGACTCTTAGGTCTGATTCTTGTCTGCTTAACATGGGTATGTTATTTAGCATCTTTAAGGTTCATTGTCCTCTCCTATCAAATGGGGACAATTATTCATTTTGGGGAATGGACAGGGCATGGATCTTATAGTTTTGTAGACCAGGGTTGAAACTTTCTACAGCCCATAGAGCTGGAATTCTGGAGCAGGTCACTCAAACTTAATGAGTCATCACTTACCCATGAAGACACTTCACGGATGAATATTTGGCAGGATTCCAAGAGACCGTGTAAGGTAGATGCCAAACACCAAATAGGTACATCAGCTACTATTTGTTTCCCCTCTACTGTATAGAGATATAACAGATTGATAAAATAAGTGATGAATGGAATACAGAACCAAACAGTTAAGTAGAGAGTAACATTTTAATAAATTGCCATCTTTTCAGAAGACAGAAAACAAAATATTCTATCCTTAGTGAGATCAGATGCTTTACCAAAGGGGTGTCCCTGTGATGGTAACATCTTATTTTTCTTTCTTTAGCAACAGAAGTGCCATAAATCCTGGTATAAGCCAGAGCAGAGACTCTTCCTGAAATTCCTAACCATACTTCCTTTAAATGGTGACTCTTGCTGGCATCATTGGGTGTAGAATGAGTATCTTTCTACAGTTGGGTAGAGAATGAGTGTCTTTCTATGCAGTTGGGTGCAGAATGAGTATCTTTCATTATTCAGGAACAAAGTTTAATGAAGGTCTTTTTTTTAAAAAAATTTAAAAAAACTCAACATGGGAAATGCGGGCACTATTTTCACTGCCTGGTTGGAGTGGAAGTTTTGATTATCCACTTTGCCTCTGTTGACTTGCAACCATGAAGGGAGGGCTCCTCATTACTGCTGGGCATGGCTCTGAATTCAGGCTTCCCAGTGGGTATTTGCTAATATCATTCTGGCTGAGAGGGGCAGGGTTACCTTGTGCTTCTCCCCATCTGAACTCCACTGATACCACAGGGGCTGGTTGTGTTACCTCTGGATGGTGATCAAAGACCTGACTTTTCATTAGTCCCCTAAAGGGGAGGAAGAAGGACACCTACCCCCCACCTACCGGGTGGGGATGAAATTCAGGTTCCTTTGTGACCTTCAGTTTTCACAGTGAGAGGTAGGGGAGGCTGGAACTGCTGCCCAGCACTGAAGAAAATTTTTGTTCCTAAGTATATTCTGCACTGCCCCATGGTGAGGTTGTGATATTTTATTTTTATACTGCCAAGGGTGAAAGTCCAGCTCTCTACCTAGCCTTTGCTGATCTGAGTGAAAGTAGGGCCACAATTTTCTTCTGTGGTTTGTTCTGTCTTGCTAGCTTGGCCCTTTTCTTGGTTGAGTAGAGACAGAAGGCTTTCATTGGGGCTTTTTGTCTGATTCTATTGATATTTCCAAGTTGGTAAACATGAGCAATGAAGTTCCAAGTGTGGGATCTATGAAACAAAAGAGAATCCAAAGAATTCACCCTGAGGTCGTTCCTTGGATCTTGGGGAACTCTGCATTTCTACCTTCTCGTTCTCACTTTTCAGTCATCCTACATTAGTTTTGTTCACATAATATGCAGGGATTTTAGGTAAAACAAGTAGGAGGAAAGGGAACAGTACATCTCCGTTCTTCTAAAAACAGAAGTCATTCTTTATAATTGGTTTATTTTTATGAGTATGTTCATTTGTTACAATCTTTTTTTGTCTTATAATTGCTATTCTAACTTGTATTTTGAGTCCTGAATACTCCTTTGTTTTCTCTTTGGCTTTTTTTGTTAAGCTACATTACTTATAATTTCTCCATCTCTATCAGAAATGGATATACTTTGTGGGGAATGAAGCTTGATATTTCAATGCCTCTTTACCAAGGACTTCAAAGAGGCCCTGGTGATATATTCTACAGTTACCAGCAATCCTAATGTTTGGAAAACTAGAATTTTTTAAGCATAGTTGGTAAGGACTGCTGCCTCTCTACTCAGTGGCTTCTCTTGTTTCTATTTGATCTCATGCTGGCTCCTGTAAGATGGCTGCAGATATTTGGGGATCCAACAAAGGGTGACATAACATGGGGACACTTTAATCTGGGCTTAGTTTTTCACAGACTTCCATGTATAATTAAACTCATGTTAATTACCAGCTTCTATTCAGATTCATCAAGTGATTGTGACACAAAGATACAGGGCTAGAGATCTTACTGAGATATAAATGTGTCCTCCTGGAAGGGTGTCTGGTCCTGGGCATAGGTCAGTAATGGAAGGAATAATGGTGTAAAATATGTAGAGCTAGAAGCTAGTCAGTGAAAATATTCTTCCATGACTCAAAATTCATATTTAAAAAAATACTCAGGGTACTATTTGAAAACAAATCTGATACCATTCCTTAGAATTTATATAACATTACCATGTAAATTAGTTGTAAGGTTAAAAATGTTTCTATGTTCTTAAAAGTTTAAAAAATAGTAATCAACCACTGGAAAGAAATGGCTGAATTATCTTTCTGCTCTTTGTACCAATAATAATGCTACAAAATCCTTGTCGTGTGAAAATGTAATCAATGAGTATGTGGCTAGAATATATACCCACACGGGGGTGAGGCAGGCCCAGCAATTAGTAATAAAATATTATTATGTTTTTCTGGATTCCCTAGTCTTTGTGGTTTTATATTTATTTTAATTTTCAGTCCTGATGATTGGACCCAGAGGCATTCCACCTCCAAGCTACACCCCCCAGCCCTCTTTTATTTTTTGTTTTGAAATAGAGTCTTGCTAAGTTGCTGAGGCTGGCCTTGAACCTGCAATCCTCCTGTCAGCCTCCCAAGAACTGGGATTACAGTCATATGCCACCACACCTGGCTCCTTCTTTTATGTGATTTGCTTTTATTCTTAGATAGATAGTAGGAAAATCTTTTTATTTAATTTTTGTGGTACTGGGGATTGAACCCAAGGGGATTCTACCTCTGAGCCATACCACCAACCTTATTTTATTTTATTTTTTAATTTTGAAACAGGGTCTCACTAAGTTGCAGAGGGCCTCACTAAATTGCTGAGGCTGGCCTCCAACTTGTGATCTTCCTGTTTCAACCTCCCAAATACGGAGGTTACAAGCATGCACCACCATGCCTGGCTAGTAAAATCTTTTTAAATAATTCAAACATTTTAAAGTCAAGATATCTACTGCATGTAAACATTATTATTTGCTTATTTTAAAGTAATATAATATCTTAAAATACTGTTCAATTGTATGAAAAATTTTTTAAAAAATTTAAATAAATTTGAATTAATTCTACAATAAATGTATGCAGTAATATTGTCTTAATTATTTATAGTCCTTTTATCTTAGCCTTTGAAAACGTATAGCTTGTAATTTCCTTTCTTTTAAAAATATTCACATGTTTACCGAATTTTATATTCTTTTCCTTGAGGTTCCATAAAACCCAGATCAGTCTGGGGGCTTGCCTCCCCACCTACATCTCTGCACCCTTTTCCAGTAAGATGGGAGGGATACAAAGTCTTCGTTTTACTAGTAGTGACTTTGGGAGCTGTAAACAATTTGCTTCAATCCATCATAGTCCATTGAGTAGAACACACTACAAATTGCACAATGCATCCTGATATAAGAGCTGTTAAAATGAGAAAAATGTGATATTTGAATCAAAATATGGCATATGCTTCATTGTATCTAAAATAGAAATGAAGCAATATTTTGACTCCTCTAACAAATTTAGAGTTCTTATTCCATATTTGTTCTCACCTCAGTTGCCACTACATATTTAAGTTCAAATGTATATCTAAAATCCAATATAAGGAAGATCACATGACAGCATATTAGCATATGAGAGTGGACTGCAGCAAGATAGAGTGGATTTGAACTCAGGCTCCTCTAAACAATAACTGTATGACCATGTATAAATTACATTACCTCTTTGTGCATTAATATCCTCATATGTAGTACATTAATTAATAGTGTCCAACTCATGGGCTATATATGTATGTATATATACATATATTTAATTATGTATACATATATATTACATACATATAAATGTGTATATTAGTTCAATGTCTAAGATATAGTAAATACTATAAAATATTTGTGACAAGAACCCAAATAGTTAATGAAGTGTGGGAGTTTTTTTGAGAATTTAAAATGAATTTTAATAAATTTTAATGTTTAAAAATAAATCTTATTTTTAAACATAATTATTTTATGTTGTAATTGTTGAAAGTAGATCTTTACCTACCATATCAGAAATGCTGGATATTTTTGTTCATCCCTCACAATTTGGTTATTTTTTCAAGTAGTTCTTTCAAAAGTAACTTTCTCTTGTCTCTAAATATTAAAAGCTATTTTATTCATTTTTTGTTGCTGCTATAACAAATCATCATAAAGTCAGTGGCTTAAAAACACAAAACATACTCTTACAGATCTGGAATTCAAAAGTCTGGACTGAGTCTTCCAGTGTCCACAGGACCTTTTTTCCCCTGGAGTCTCTAGAGAAGAACCTGCCTGTCTTTCCCAGCTCACAGAGGTGGCCTGCATCCTCGTCTCACACTTCCTTTCCTCCATCTTCAGAGTACATCACTCCAAACTCTGGTTTTATCCTCACATGTTCTGTTTTTAGACCTGGAAACTCTTGCCTCTTCTAAGGAAGTTTGATTACACTGGGCCCTTCATTTAAACATTTGAAACATTTCTTTCTTTCTTTTTTTTTTTTTTTGCTTCAGTGTTTATATTTTCTTTAATATCCTGGAGAGTCAGAAAACTTGCTAATCTCTTCTTTTGCTCTCTATATTGATTCAATTTCCAAAGTCTAGTCTTTCCCTATGTGTTGTATATTAAAATGTTTTCTTCAAACTGTTCCAAGGGGGGATTCTACTTATGTCTTTGTTTTCCTTCTTATTTATCCCACACAGTTTTTCTTTCTGATTACTATTTTTTAAAGTAGGAAGAGTTCTACCTGGGGTTGTGTGTCAAAATATTGAGCAAGGGGACACTGCAAAAGTCTCCTCCTAGGACAGGTGAACATTCTGAAGAATTCTCTTAGAACTTGAACTTGATACACAGATCAGTGATCGGGCTGGGTTTGAATCCTTGTGTGCTAGGTGGTGGTGGTACAACAAGAGAGAGTGGGCAGTGGGGGTCAGGTCTCAGGGAAGCTGTCCTCTAGGATCCCAGAATGCTATGCTCCTGAAGAGGGTGTGTTAGTAATCACCTGGGATTTTAGGCACTCCCTTGCTTTGTGTTAATCTTTGTATATGTCATCCTTGAGAAAAGCATAATCCTTTCTCTTAACTTTTAATTTTTTTCAGTATTGGAATTTATTTTTGCTAAATCGACTTTTCCCAGCAGCCCTAAGCCTGCTGTCACATTCTCAATCTACAGTTTCAAGAATTCTTGAACCTGCAAAATTCTCCTCCTAGGACCTCCTAGGAGCCTTCTGGAGAATTCTCTTAGAACTTGAACTTGATATACAGATCAGTGATTGGGCTGGGTTTGAATCCTTGTATGCTAGGTGGTGGTGGTACAACAAGAGAGAGTGGGCAGTGGGGATCAGGTCTCAGGGAAGCTCGATCTACAGGTTCTCAAGCATAGATTCTCCTGTGCCCTTACCAAACTAGACTACTTATGCAGAAACAGTCTAAGAAATAAGGGTGTTAAAGCTGATGATGACTCTTCTTTCCATTGGAATGGATTTTTTGGGTAGTAACCTAGGCTGGCGGGGTGGGGCTGGAGGATGTGGGTTCCTGGAGGTGTGGTCTTGGGGACTGTACTTGTGTCCTTGAATTCCCTTGCTTGCTCTTTTTTGCTTCTGGCTTCTATGATGTGAGAGCAGAGCACTTGCTCTCTCCTTCTGCCTCCCTCCTGCCACCATGACCTGAGCTCTACCGATGGAACCTGGCCTAACATGGGCTGAACTGAAATCTCTAGAAGTGTGAGCAAATACATCTTCCTTCCTCTAAGTTGTGTGGTCAGGTGTTTTGGATTAAACCAATGAGAATACTGATGTAAATATTTCTTCATCTCTTCAAACTCACTAATTATTATTATTATTATTATTATTATTATTATTATTATTATTATGGTTTGCAACCAAGTCATAGGTGAAACTCTAGAAATTGCTATCACCTTACTACTGAAATCACAATAATAATTATCCTAATTTCTACCCACAGCCTCCTATTTTTCTTACCCTTTAAAGAAACCCCATTTCTTATCCTTTCCCCTTTTTAAACCATGTCAAGGATTTTAAACCAAGCATCCGATTTCTTCCTCATTCTCAATGAACCTTTCACTTTTCAGCTCTTTGGTCATGGATTTTTTGATTCATTGTTATTATTACTTTCTTGAAAATACCATGGATTTCTCTGTTTTTTGTCTTCCTCTCTTTTATCTTTCCCAGATAGAAATTATTATTCATATCCTTACAATGCACCTGAGACCTACCTCTGCCTGAGGAAAATCACACAAGTAAGATAACTAAGTTGAAAGGAGAATTGCCAAGGAATTCTCCCATGTGTCTCTAATAGATCTTTTTATCAAGGTCCAAGATGACTATCTCCAAGAGAATTTCCTTCTCAAACCACTCCTTCATCACTCTCAGCTGATGACCTGGCCTTTTATTTCAAACAAAAAAAATTGAAGCCATCAGATGTGAACTGCCTTATCATTTTTGACGTGGAAGCCCTCTTAATATATGCTGTGTGACAGCTGACATTCATCTCTCAGGTGTGTCTGTCTAGGATCATAAATTCTAAGACTAAGATGCACCTCTGTTCCAAGATGCATATGTGTCTGTTCTACATTCCTCCTAAGTTTCTGAGAAAGAGGAGATAAAGTTTGGATTTCACAATATCAAGGTGAGTATAATAGATACTATACCCTCCATGTTCAGAAGGTTTTATTTTTCTTTTTTGACAGAGGCATAGATTTAGAAGTGGACATAATTAAAATGCAAACAGCCAAGAAGAACCTACCTGCAGGCATCAACCTGACCTTTGAGATAGACTGCAGCTGGAGACCAGCAGTACCACTCTGTGAGGCTCTTTACTCTGGCATCCACTGTAGCCTATCAACCCAGCGTCCTGAATACTCATTTCTTCCACCATGTCTGGATTCTAGTGGCAGCAAGGGCAGGCCCAAGCAGCGTCTGGCCTCCAGTGGGGATGGAAGTCAATACTTTAGCTGACTTCCCCAAATCTATCAGGGGATATAGCTATCCTGACTGGGGAAGATTCTAACACTCTTCACACTACCAAACCTGTACAAATGTGCAGCCATCTTTTTTTCTTTCTGTTTTCAGTACACAAAGCATTTCTCCATCTGTCAGTGGCTTTACTATGATATTGCATTTCTTTTCCTCTTGCTTTTTAATAGCCTCTGTCTTTGGCTCCTCTCTCTCTCTCTCTCTCACTCTCTCTCTCCCTCTCTCTCACATACACACACACACATACTCTCTCGCTCTCTCTCTCTCTTTTGCATCATTAATTTTAATTTCTCTAGTCCATCTTTCCCAGTATTTTAGGACCATCCTTCAGCATTATCCACTTGAAAGAAAATCCCTTGACTCTGTATTCTCCCAGTCTTTCTCCAAAAATTGCACTATTTGAGGGTCTCCATTAATAGTCAAAATTTGCAAGAGTTCTTCTACTCCTCTTTTGTCCTGTCCCCTTTTAGTGGTCATCAATTGGTGTGTGTGTATGTGTGTGTGTGTGTGTGTGTGTGTGTGTGTATTGTTTTTAACTTTGGAAAGTTAAAGAAATCAAAAGTTAATAGAAGATGTTCACATACCCAATATTTGATGTTAATACAAATATTATGAAAAATCCAATTATATGAAGCTTTCTTTGTTCCTCAATTACATTTCTAAGCCTCTTTCCCTAAATAAACGTCTATTCTGAATTTGATGTGTTTTCTTCTTTGTATGTGTGCTTTTGGTTTTAATTTGCCTTAATGTTATCATGTACGTGTCGCTCCACAATTAATGATGTGATTCGACATTATGAAGATAAACAAAAATCTGGTGAGCTTATTTTAGATTTTATAGCATTTCATTGTATGAATGTACCACATTATGTGGTCATTTATATTGTTTTAAGTTTTTCTGGTACATGTTTGTGAATTTTTCTATGGTATAAACCAAGGAGCAGAATTTCAGTATAGTAAGATGTGTTCATTTCAGTTTCATTAGGTTTCTAATCACTCTCCAAATGAGTTTTATAAATTGGTAATGTCAGACTTAGTGAATTTTGCCAATCATCTGAGGCATGTGCAATAGCCTCCCATTGCTTTAGTTCACACTCTCCTGATTTCTTGGGAGGTATACATTTTCATATTTATTAACTATTTCCTCTTCTGGGAATTGCCTATTCAGTTCATTTTTTCTATTGAATTATTTTTCTTTTAAAGATTGACTTGTTGGCATTCTTTCTTCATTTCCAAGAGACTAAAATTCTTTTCTATATATTTTTGCTATATATTTTACATATTTATACATTAGAATGTACATATTTATACATTAGAAATATCTTATGGCAATTTGGAATTTGGGCCCTTTTTAACCTTTATGCAACACCTTTATATTACAGAAGTTTAAATCCAAGTGTATAAATTGTTTTTCTCTTTTGTTGTTTTAGTCTGCCTTACCTAAGAAATTCTTATATTCTCAGAGGTCCTAAAGATATTCTGCTACATTTTTGTATAACTGCATTACAATTTTGATTTTATAAATTAAATATTTAGTGCATTAGTAAGTTATTTTTTGGTGTGACATAGGGTAGTGCTCTAGGTTTTATTTCACTTAAGGAAAGCCTGCTGGGTCACTCTTCCTTTTGTGAACAGTGCATTGTTACACCTGATTTGTATGTCATGAACACCAGACGCTGATTCAAAAATATGCTTGCCTTCTAGTGTCTCCAGTAGAGTCCCTTTATCTGTCTACTTCTGAACCTATACCTTAATGTTTTAAATACTGTAGTTTTATAAAAAGTCTTGAGTGTAATAGGGCAAATTACCTTACCTCTTGTTTATTTTGGGGGAATTACTTTAGAATATATCTGATCATTTCCTTTTCAGTTAATTTTAGAACAAACTTGTTTATTTCTATGAAAAATCAGGGGAATTTGGTTTAAATAACATTTAATATATGGATTATTTTGGGAGATACTGGCTAGAATAGTAAGATTTCCTATCCATGAAGAAATTATACATGCTCATTTATATAAATTTTCTTTTATCTTCTTTATTGATGTTTTATAATTTTCTTTCAGTGGATATTCTACCTATCTTTAGTTTTTTCTATATGCCTTATAGTCTAAGGTTTTGTTGTCAATGATAACTTTTTCTATGAAATATGATTAATATATAAGTTTGGCTTTTATCTTTGAATTTTAATCTTGAATTCAGCAATGCTTCTAAATTCTCTTGTAAGTTTTTAAAATTTTTTTCTATATAAATTATCAAAAGCTTCTTTAATCGTGCATATTTTGTGGTTCTGAGAATCTGTTTGCAAAAGTTTCATGAAGTTAAGTGAAAGCATAATATAGCCATTTTATGAAAATGCAAAGATTACAGAGGGGTGTGTGTAATGAGTGGCCTAAGGGGGTGGTCCTCTCAGAAGGGGCAGGATGTAAAGGTATTTGTTTTTCAAGTGACCAAAGGGCATCCATTGTAAAACAATTCCTTGATCTTTAAAGGACAAGATGCTCCTTCATTTGGATGATGGTCAGTCTCTTGCCACAACACCTCAGTGGTTACTCAATGGGCTGGGTGCACAGTGGTCATAGAATAGGAGATAGAGCTATGCATGGCCTCAGCAATGCAGACTTTTCCTCATCTATGATGGCATGGCTACAACTAGTGCTAAATGCCTCTTTCCAATAACAGAGACCAATACTGAGGCATAGTAAGGGGCAGCATTTCCTACACAGCTGGAAGTCTGGTAACAGCTTGGTAATGGTGGACTCTGTCCAGCCTGGTATGACTATTATTTTTCATCTTTGCAGTAAACATCTACTTTGGATATGAATTTGCCTTCCCAGACTACTATAATTATGCCAGCCTTAGCATATATGACTCATATATGCTAAGGCTCATATACTGTCATAGTGTTCTACATATTGTCACTCTAAGAACTCACATAAAATGTAAGAGGTCTAATAAGGGACTTACACAAGTCACTGCTCTTTCCATAAGCTCTCTTGCTCAACAATTACTTGGTCCAACTGAACATGGAGTGGTCTGCTAAAGGCCCAGTTCCAGTAACAATTGTGAGACAACATTCATGAAGGTGCTGTATATCGTTTGAATAAATCATTAATATATGGCACTACTTCTTCAATAGCCAAAAACATGATTTAGGAATTAAGTGGTAGGGTAGAAGTGAGTCCTTTCACTATTCAATAAGTTTTTTGTTTTGTTTTGTTTTGTTTACTGTTTCCACATCTTATGCTCTCCTGATTTGTAAATCTTAGGTTCCAAGGGCAGAACTCTTCCAAGAAGGGAATCAACATTGACTCCATTAGTTTGGAAGATGAGATGGCCATCTGGTCATTTTGAACTCTGCATAACACTGAAATAACACAACTGACTGGGGATGGTGGATCTTCTTTACAGAGGAGGAACTCATTTGTTGCTGTTGTTATTAGTGTGAGAAGGGCTTTGTTGGGAACCAAGAAATTCTTTGGTGTGTCTCTTAATATCTCTATGTATAATTGACAAAGTAAATGAAAAATTACAAAAGATAAAATAAAAATGCAGAACCATTTTGACTTCAGATCCTTTAGGTAAAGAACTATAACCAGGTGAGGAACTGGGTATGAAGGGTAGATGGAATTGATAGGGAAAGAAGGAAGTTATATTTATTATCAATGAGATTTCATGACCAGTTATAGGAAAGCATAGCAACTTTGCATGCTTTCTTTCTAGCTTTTCATAGGCATAATATATTTTAGGTGTGTATTATATAGATGTTTATATTATTTATATGTAAATGTGCATATATTTGTAAATATTAATTAATTACTTTCTCCTCTTTGCCTTTTCCCTTATTGCATTTTATTATGATTTTTTCGGTGATGGTTTACTGTTTACTTCACAATGTAATCTTAATATGATAGGATATTCAACTGGGACTTATTTGAGAAATAAATAACTTTGTCCAGAAGTGGTTGCTCAGATAGAAATTCAATGACCGTTGGTTTTTTTTTCTCCTCTTTATAGGTAAGAGCATATGTGTTTCTATGAAAGATAGTTTCATAGGCAAAATATCAAGTTGATATGGATATGGCATTGGAGTTCAAGTATGTGTGTGACAGAATGCATGTGAAGGGAATAGGCTCTGTTTCTGCGATCACCTCCCATAAGCCACTTAAGAATTGTTTTCTTACAATAGAGATCTAATCACTTATTCCCCAAACATCTGCAGCAATGGCTTTCCATTGTCCTTCAACAAATCCAAATCCCTGTCAAGGCTCTGTAAAGGTCTGCATGTTCTCATCCCACTGCTCTGGACTCACACTAATTCCAATTCCATTATTTTTTTTCCTACGGTGCTGAGGATTATATCCAGGGACACTCTACTTTTTAATTACACCAACCTCTATTTTATTTTTTATTTGGAAACAGGGTCTTGCTAAATTGCTGAGAGCCTCTCTAAGTTGCTGAGGTTCGCTTCGAACCTGTGATCCTCCTGTCTCAGCCTCCCAAGTATTGGGATCACAGGTGTGTGTCACCACACCTGGCCTAATTCCAATCTTACTAGCACTCTTTAAGTTACACAGACATGCTCATTTATTTACTGAGGTAGATCTTTTCATCTTTTCTCATTAAAATCCTGAGAATTCTAGAAACACATAAAGTCAGAAAGAAGATACACAAACTTTTTTTTTTTTGCATCTTCAGGCTCAAATTCCAGCCTACATGTCCCACTCTCTGATAGCGTCCCCAGATCAGCTTATTCAGCAATCACTTTATCTTCCTCATCCTTTGTCTTCTGTGACATTGGTCACTATTATGATACCAGTTACAATTCTTCCGTTAATTTGTGAATTTACTACTTCAGATAAAACCAAGTGAAGTTTGAGGCCATGCTTTCTCTGCACATCATTGACTATTAACACCCAGCACAATTTATTGAATACACTATGACCTAAATTTTATTTAGTTGATGTTTTATATCTTGAAGATGTAATAATCAGTGGTTACGATTACATCCTAGAGCCATTGAAGATGGGATTTTCATCTCTATTTTGCACCTTCTCCCTCCCCCATATAATAGTTTTCAAGGAAGCGAGTTATATAAGAAATTACTCCTCCCACCTCAATGAGCATTTTGTTATTTGGTTTGGCTAGATGTCCAACTCTCTCAGCTTTTCTATAGATAAATCCAATCCGCCCTTAAAAACCAGTAGGGATCTCCAAATAACTAAGGAGACTCATTGCTCTTTGAGCTTGTACCATCCAGTGTCCCTGTCACATCACTGGGTCCCTGGCCTGTGATGTCTTGGATCATTGGTTAATTCCAAAGCATGGTCTTGTTCCCTTAGGGAAAATGTTAAGATGTTTGTTAAATAAACCTTGGTGCATGGTTAGTGCATACAAATGGCACTTTTCAATTAAAAATTCTTTTTAATTTGAGGGTTTGGGTTATATTCTTCTAAAATAAGAAAACTATGCACTTTTCTTGAAGCAGAAAAAGAATAAAAAGTGCCTTTGGCCATGATATTTAGCAGATAATCCACACATATGCCTAAAGGTGAAGAGGTTGTAGGATATTAAGTAGTATAAACCCTAGCTTTAGACCAAGGAAACAAAGATTTACTACTGTTTTTGTTTTTGTGTGATTTAAATTCTCATAACTTTACTCCTTCCATCTTTAAAAGCCTTAAATATTAGTGGACTATATGTTTTGCTTCCCACAGGGAGAAAAGAATTATGGTTAAATGTGTGAATTATAAGCTAGGAAGTGGCAGAATCTGTCTTCTATATTTCTCAAAATGACTAGGGTAGGGCTAAGCATATATTTATTCAATACATCATGAATAGATAATAAATGACTATAAACTATTTTTGTTTCTGAATACAAATTTGAACAAAATGATAACTTAAGGGTAGTACTTGACACCATCGAGTGGTGTATAGAAATTTGCTTATACATCCTCAAAGTACAACATACTTATATTAAAGATGATAAATCTGAGACCCAGAGAGAGATAAATGTGGCTAAGGTCATGAACTAGTGACAAAGTCTAAAATATGAGTCTCCAGTATCCAAGTTCAGTATGTTTTTCAGTGTAGCTTGCTGGATGCCAAGCCAGGGTAAAGGTTAGAGATGGAATGTATGTACACAGACACACAGACACACACACACACACACACACACACACACACACACACACTCACATTTTAAAAGCCCCAAGTTTATTTGAATTACTTCTAAAATGTTAGGCTTTCCCCCCATTTATTTTAAAGAGGCATTGTTACTAACAGATAATTTTGAAATTACAGTAAAGAAGAAAATAGGATCTTAGTCTCCCTGGTCAATATCTGTTAATATCTTTAAATATTTATTTTCTGTTTTGCTTGCTTTAACTCATTTTTTGGTTTGTTTTTACATAATTGATGTCATATTATGTGGATAAAACAAAGACAAAATTAGAAAAATAGCTGTATCATACTCATATCATGAACAATGATAAATACCTACTTCATTTACTTACAGAATCTTTGACATAAAATTGCATTAACCATTACATATTTTGGAGCTCATGTTGCTAGCAAATATCTCATGATGATAAAAGGGGTGTGATGAATGCCTTTGGACAGGACATTTTTCTCATTTTTAGATTCTTACACAGTAGCAAAATTACTTGGTCAAAGCCAGCACATCTTATCTGATGCACTGGCTGACTTGTAGAAACTTTATCATCCCTAACACTCTGGCTTTTTAATAATAAAAAAATCATGATGCTGATCCATCTCCAAATCTTGAAAAATGGTACCTTCCATTTGCAAAGAACTTTGATGTTATTTGTGGCTGTGGGTTCCCTTCAGAGATAACCCTGTTAAACCTCATGCAGACAGCTGAACATAAACCTTTCATCTCTTGCTCTATGGAACCTTGCTTGGCAGCCCCCGTGTGAATGGACTTTTCTGTTTGGACCTGTTTTGGCAACCTCCCCACTGGTAGAGTTTCCAAATGTGGTTCTGTAGACTAGGAAAGAGGAATGTTCCCTTATTCTGGGACTCTCTTAAGTTCTCTTCTTCCTGCATCTAACTTGGGATTAAAAAAAACATTAATTTATACTTAAGTTTTCTAGATACTAAATTATCTTTCCATCTAATACATAAGCTGCTAAAATGGCAAGTGGTCATATATGAAAAAGAGCTACTTCTATCATCCCAGCACCTAAACCAATTTTCACTGCATAGACGCTTAGCAGAACAAGCCCAGGGTTCTGAAATGAGCAAGCTGATTTGTGAGGACTTGTGATTTTGGCACTTAGCTGTGATGTAACTGATTGTCTCTTCTGTCTAACTAGCACTTTAATGATACATCCAGGGTTATCGTAAGAAGAACAGTTCTGATTTATCGTGCAGCCTATTTGCCAGGCTCTATAATAAATAACGTTAGGAAAATTGAGTCATCTCATGCTGCTGCAATTTAAATTTTTAATATAGAAGTAATGAAAAGCATGTTTTATCAGTTTGTCGAAGGTCTAGGCTCGGTGGAATGAGAGGATTTGTTTTCCTTCTGCCACTGCCTTTCAGTCATGCTTTGTCACACCTCCCTTGTCTTCTCCTGGCTTGACTTTAGGAACTTTTAAGACAGGCCAGAAGAGCATAATGTCATAATATCGAAACTTTGATTTTTTTATGAAGTTTAAAGTTTCCCTCATACCTCTGCTCCATAGCAACCTTGACTCAGATTTGACCACATTTGTAGTCATTCAGTTTGGAGGCTCTTGTCGTCAGTTTTCATACTTTTTTCTCATCTTATTACCCTGTTCCTCTGCACTGGTCTCCACTTTATCCTATTTGAAATAGGAGAAGCAGGAAGGGAAAGGTCACCAGATATCTTCCTCCACTGGGACAATTTTATTTAGAATTGATGCCCTCTGGGCTTTACAGATTAACAAATGCCTCCTGGGGTACTTTGTGGGTTCCTGTGATCTTTGCTGGAGGACCTTCCAGGGAGTCATTCCTGAGTGCCAATGGTAGGGTCTATGGGTGACTGGTGACTGCCTCCTCTTTTTTCTTAGCTTCTGCATCTCAGCTTCTGTCTACTACAGCCAATTCACCTGTGCCAGGAAGCCACATTTGGCTATGCCTCTTTCCAGATGGTTAGAGTCTCCTTCCCCCAGCTGGTCCACTCAACGCTCATAAAAGTTCACAGGTGCACATGCAATTGTGAGATGGACTAAAGTGCTCCCACTGTAGAGGTCTCTGCTTAGCCTGTAACCAGAGCAGCTCTGGCCAGTTTCTCATCTCCAGACTCTTCAGAGAAAGAATATGCACTAGAATCCAGAGTCCAGGTGACACAGGTTGTATGTCTCATCATCTCGCTCTCAAATATTGCTCTGGCCCTTTGGTAACAATGGGTTTGTGTTTTATACTCAAAGCAGGTGGTAGAGCACTGATGCCACCAGAATTGTATGCTGCGATGGAATAGTAGAGTTGACAGAGGTGTGGACTTGCAGTCAGGAGATCTGAGCTCATGTCAGACCTCTGATGTTTTTAGGTTGCATGACTTTAAAAATATCATTGGATGATTCAAGTCTCCAGTACTCACAAGAGTATAATGGTGGGCAGGTTAGGAAAGAAAACGAGTGTGAGCACTACACAGACATGCTCTAAGTTTTGTTTTTGTTTTGATATTTGTCCCTTTCATTCACAAGTCACCCACCCACCACAAGGAGGGAGATTTCATTTTACCAGAGATTCAGGTCCCCCAATATGAGACAATACTTGCCCATGGGAGCATTTGCTCAGGAGTCACACAGAGGGTTTTGCATCTGAGAATAAAATTCCCCACTCTCCAGGTTAGTGGTGTCCCTGCTGAAAGCTCAATGCCCATGACTCAGGGGCCAAAATAAAGATGGATACTCCAGAATAAGCTTGGGGAGTTCCTGACCTTATGTCTGATCCCTTCTTATAAATACTATCCTTTTTTTTCTCCCTTGACATGCCTAGAACAGTTGAGATGAGCAGATAATCATAAACTCTTTTCCAAACTTATTCTTCCTAGATGTGTTTAGAATTGATTGCAAGGAAACATAGAGAAGTATGAGGTTCCTTTCACTATTCCACCCATCAACTTGTGCTGCTGTTGGACCTTGGGTTTGATCAAGGTCATCGACAGTGGAAATAGCAATTAAATATGGCATTAATTCAAATTACAAATGTGAAACACAGGCAAGCTGACCCACACTCTTTGGAGTCAGAATATTTTCATATGTGTAACCCTTATTATGAAGGACACTTTCTGTAATCTTTCTGGGTTAAGATAGGACCTTTTTATTATCATTAAACATATTTTCCTTTAGTGCCTTGGTCTTCCCATGTCAAGTGATATCCACTGGGCATCATGAAAGACACCTAAAAAAAGAAAATTATTTATTTATTTAAGTGTAGACTGTATGTTTGCATCTCAATTCTTTGTGTTTGCAACATTCTCTTCCTAGAATACTTGCCTCATTATTCATTTATATATTTATTTAAAGCAAATTTATTAAGAATCTACTCTATAAATGCCATTCTCTGTCAAAATTCAACAAATCCTTGAAGAGTCAGTAAAGTATCACCTCTTCTGCAATTCTATCCCATTCTGTTTAATTGGAATTAATTGGTTCCACTTCTTATTGGCCAATAGTTGTTTGCACAGTAGCAAGACTGTGTCTTACCACGTATAAATGATCTCATAATTGATCATGTTCATTCTCATCTCCTCCCACTTGACACAATATGTAGTTCAGAGGTCACACCAAAAGAATAAGCCTGTTCAGAACTTGACCACAGCCTTCCTTTCTGTTAGAGTGTATGTCCCGTGGAACCTATCTCTTATATTTACTGAGGTTTTACTAGGGCCCAGCTCAGTCCCTAGTGCATAAAAGGCATGTAAAAGTGTTGGTTAGGAGCCGGGCGTGGTGGCGCATGCTTGTAATCCCGGTACTTGGGAGGCGGAGACCCGAGGATCCGGGTTTCCGGCCAACCTCAGCTACTTAGTGAGGCCCTCCTGCAACTTCGTGAGACCCGGTTTCAGTAAAGGATAAAAAACAGGGCCGGGGGTGTAGCGTGGAGGTAGAATGCCCCTGGGTTCAATCCCCAGTACCTCAAAAAAAAATGTTGGTTAGATGGATGTGTGGATGAAGGGTCTCAGGAGTTATAATTTCAGCATATACCAACATGGCGCAAGAATAACACAATGTACACTGAAGAGTTCCCATGGAATTTTCATGTTGGGAGGAGAAGAATCCAGAATAGATCCGAAGAGATTTGAGTATTTTATTATGTTTATGTCAATATAGATAATTTTTTTCACCAAATTCTTGGTGAATACATACTGGAAGATATCCTGTTTTATATCCATTGGAGATTTTAGCACATATTGGTGTTCACATCAATTTCATAATAAGCATTATGTAGATAAAATACCTCAGTTATTTCTGTTTATTTATGAACTCAGCTTTGGGTTGCCAATAAACCAATAAGCCTTGAAATATTTTTAAGAGCAAACATGGGAATAGCATAGAGTCTACCTGGTTTTTGTGGTAATGATCTTCTTGCCCAATTTGACTGGTTGAGGAAGAAGGAACCCTACAAAATGTTACCCTAAGGAGCTATGTTTTCATCTGCAAGCACTCCATGTAATGTAGCCCAGGTCATTGGTCTGTATGAGGTATTCAATAAAATTAGTGGATTTTCGTTTCACTTGAGATTAAATTCAGGCACCTGTTTTAGAGTTATTTTATGTTTAGATTATGCTAACATCATCTCACTCCTTCCCTGGATAGAGAATAGCAGGAATAATAACAACCTTATAATGATGTTGAAATACCAAGCTAGTGACTTTGAAAGTTCAATTCAGCAACAATGATAGACTTGACAACTAAAAATAATATTAAAAACCGGCCTTGCAAAATTTCAGTTATAAAACAGTACAAAGCTGAAAAGTGTTTTGTTTTTTTCTTTTAATCTTCAAAAGCCATTTGCCCTCTGAAACTCAGATCTCTCTTTTAAATTTGTGGAAAAGTGGAAAATTAATATTTGAATCCAGTTTATGTTATAGAGGACTTCAAAACAATTCCCGGGGGGGGGGCATGGAATCAATGTTCTCACTGCAAGACAAATTTCAAGGGGACTAAAGATGTATAAAATGAGGTCCCCTTGAAGACCAGAAAATACTTCCCCAGGAATCATGGAATACCCAGAGAGTCATGCTGTCTGGATAAAAAGATACATCAGTGTTTGCTTTTGTATTAATTTTTGGGTTCTCCTTTACTCCTGATGTCATATCCCTTCTGAGATGCTGAGACACTGTTTTCTGGGTAACCAGAAAGGTATTATGAAAGGTATTATCGGGAGTAACCACAGATGGCCTGGAAACTAAGAGAAAAATAGAAGGGACAATGATGAAATCTATCCCTAGTGCAGACCTGTCTGCATGAGGATGTGGGGACAGTAGTGGATTCTGAAGACTGGATTTCAGGGAGGAGGAATGACTGGGGCAGAAAGGAGTGGTATGACCAGTTTGTGGGAATCATATTGTAATAATATAGTACATCTCTGTGATTCCTCAAGCCTATCTACCACCATGGATTATTTGGGAATCTTCAGGCTCCAAGTTACCTGAAATAGAATAACCAGTACTCAGATCTTAACTAAGGTAAAAACATGTGGTAAGTAAAATTGGGCCAAATATAGAACTGGACTGTAGGAAAAACTATGACATGGGGATTAATTCCCCTTTTCCTCAAAGTTGTCCCCTAATTCCCTTCTCCAAGTAGAATCAACTGTCACATAGAGATTTCATAGTTCTTAGTACTCTCAGAGTAAATTTAACATAATTCCTTCATTTTACAGGGGCAGTAGGGTGAGTGGCATGCCCAGAGAACTAGTTAGTGGAAGAGATAGGACCCAACACATCCTTTCCATAGTACCATGATAGTGTCAACTAAGACCAATTATTTGAAAAAATATCCAGTGTCAGGGAGATATGTGTGTGCATTCCTGCTAAACTGAAACACCATTTCTGCATAATCCAGTCTTAAATAGATTTATCTAAAAGAAGCCCAAACAACCTCCACATCTCCACCCATAATGCCACCTGCCAATACAGAAGGCTGATCCAAGAACTCTTGTTCTTTGAAACAAAAATATGTTTTCTCTTTCCTCAAGCACAAATGGGCACACATGAGTGTATGTGAGTACACACACACACACACACACACACACACACACACATCAATTGAGATCAATGTTTTGACACTAATTGTCCTGAATATATTGTGTTTCTTCTATAAAACAAAACAAACAGCCGGGTGTGGTGGCGCACACTTGTAATCCCAGTACTTTGGGAGGCGGAGACCGGAGGATCCGGGTTTGCGGCCAACCTCAGCGTGCGTGCGCGCGCGTGTGATCTCTCTCTCCTCTCTCTCTCTCTCTCTCTCTCTCCTCTCTCTCTCTCTCTCTCTCTCTCTACCTAGTGAGGCCCTCCACAACTTCGTGAGACCCGGTTTCAAAAATAAAGCATAAAAAAATAGGGCCGGGGGTGCAGCGGGGAGGTAGAATGCCCCTGCGTTCAATCCCCTGTACCGCAAAACAAACAAACAAACAAACAAACAAACAAACAAACAATGCTGTTTACTTACAGAAGTTTGTTGGTGTCATTGTTAATTTTTGATGAAATGCTATTTCCTTGCTGGATTCTACTTAGAGTGATGTCATGGACTTTCCTTTCTGAGGTACTTCATGAAGAACACAGAGACTAGAAATCTCAAACATATTGGCATTAAGGGTTTTCTTCTCCAGGGAAAGAACCAGGACAGAAAAGGTGGTACTGTCACTAGCTGTGACTCAAAAGTACTATGGGTTTAAGAAACGCAAGTTCAACCAATCTCTCTTCCCCTCCACTATATACAAATATTTATTTGTCTTCTCAACTTTTTCCCTCAAATCCTATCCGCAGAGGAGATTTTCGGTTGGACAGACTAAATCCTGAAGTTTTGTGATATAGAATCTTAGGACAGAGATGTATAAACAGGTTGAGAGAGGCTGGTGATGGAGTGGAAGGAGGAGTGGGGGGAGGAGGACTGAAGCACAGAGAAAGGAGGAGAGAGAAAAACGGTCCTCAGTGGCAATTAAGAGGAATCAGTGTGAACTGTAGAAGGAGAGGGAGGGAGGGAGGGAGGGAGGGAGGGAGGAAGGAAGGCAGGCAGGAAGGAAGGAAGGAAGGAAGGAAGGAAGGAAGGAAGGAAGGAAGGGAAGGAAGGGAGGGAAGACCAGCCAGAAGCGTTGGTGGATATTAGTTGAAACCCTAAGACTTTTTAAATAGAGATGTAAGCTAAGGACTGGAATGACATCTTCAGAATAATCTTGCTGTTATGACTGCTTTAATTTAGTACAACTAGTACATGAACCATTTAGTGGGCACCCACCAGGTGCCATTCTCAGAATGGAGGTGCTCCTTTAGCCAGATGCTGGCCATCTTGGGTACTGAGGGTGCACAGTTGAAAGTTGCTCTTGGGTAAAGGGCAGCCCCTGACCCAGCATCACACACTTCCCATGAGGGCACCTGGTCAGTATGGGGTAAGGGAATATGCCTGGCCTCCTTCCTTTATCATACAGGTATCCAGAGATTCCTGTGGTACTAGCTGGAAGCTGTGCTGAGCCTGCATCACAGTTCAACTTCTCTGCCAGGGGCTGTTTGCTCATCCTTTACAGGTGATACTATCAAGGGCATTATTAACCTCCCCCATGCAAATCTCAATTTCAGATTCTTCTTCCCTGGAAGCTGACTCATGACACAAATTACAAGGCAGTTTATGAAACCTTAGATTAGATAAATAGTATTTATGGATTTATTCACCCAACATTTCTTAGTGTCTGTTACATGTGCTGGGAACCCAGCACTGAGTAAGAGTCAAAACATTCACAGGCTAGAGAGGAAGTCAAATCCACAAAACCTAATTGCAGTGTGGTTGATTCTATAATACTAACATATAGTTGTAAAAGTACCGGAAGAGGAGTGAATGATCTGGGTGGGTCATGAATTGCTTCACAAAGCGGTTGGCCCTTGAGTGGATGAGCAGGTTTTTGATAATTTCATAAAACAAAAATAAGATCCTCCAGGCAGAGGAAGGCACAGGAAGAGTGACAGAAACATTGGAATATTTGTTCTTCTGTGAACTGTGAGTAGTGAGATGGATGTGGTAGTAATGTTGGATGAGTGATAGATCAAGCTGGTGCTTGAACATTACCAAAAGGTACCAGGAGACCATTATAGGTTTGTTTGTTTGTTTATGGTACTGGTGATTGAACCCAGAACCTAGCACATACTACATCCTAGGCAAGTCCTCTACTATTAAGCTATATTCTCAGCCCTTATTTTATTTTGAGACAGTGTTTTGCTAAGTTGCCCAGGCTGCTCTCCAACTTGGCAATCCTCCTACCTCAGCCTCCTGAATAGCTTAGATTGCAGGTACGCACCACAACACCTGGCCTAACATTACCAGTTTTTGTGGAGAAGTGATACAGGCAGATTTTAATCTTTGTTGTTTTTGTCACTTGAGATGCCAAACATGAAAATAGCATTCACTGGTGCAATGTCTTCCTCAGCTGTGGTCTTCAAATATACATGTGGTCAGATTGGCTCCTTTAAATCCCAAGGCCCCTTACCAGCAAGGTAGTAGACTTCACACAAATTAGAATCTTAGAGAACTGAGGCCTGGGATTTCAATTTTGAACAAGTGTTCCTAGACCCTTTTGCAACCAGGCTTACGTCTGTGACTGTGATTCTTTAGGGAGCTACACTCGTAGATGTCTTGGAGGTAGAAATGAGCCATGTGCAATGACAGCAATAATACTCCAGCTGATCACAGCTTCTGAGAGCAGGTAAGAGATGCAATGGGTATTTTGGGTCAGGATTCTCTGGGGTGGGGTCCTAGCATTGTTAGTGTTGCAAAGGAAACTATTGCAAAAATGTTTCTGCTACAACAGTCCTGCAGTGTGATCGGGCATTTTTCTGGGTGTGTTGTTTCTATATTCCTTATCATGTTGTATACAAGCTTCATTCCCAGGTAAACCTCATGCACTACCTATATTCTTGGCTAATTATACTTGAAAGAGATGGAGTGAATTATCTATAACTGAGGACTTTTAATAAGCACATTGTTACATACATAACTGTATGTTTCTGATTAAAATTGACATGGGAAAATCATTCTGCTAGTGTAAGCTGAAATTATTATTTTAAACAAATAACTTGTGACAAAATGTTATAGTAAAATTCTGCAGAACTTTGGGTGATTGGAAATAACTGGTAGAATTATCATGGCTCTATAAACCACTTATCAGATGAGAAAGTGTTTTTAAAAGCACTTTATCTTTCTTTTTTAAAAAAATAAGTATATCAGGTGGCTACTGGCAGCCTTGTAAAGTGTTTTGTACTGATGTAATTTTTACAACTAAATGAGTTTAAATTAACTAAAATTACATTTGGGCAAATGAAGAAGTTGGAGTTTTAAATGTTGTTCTTTTGGCCCCACAATGTTAAGGCTTTCCAAGCCGTTCTTAGGGTTTTTTGTTTTTTACTTCGATTAAACCAATGGTTTTCGATATTCAGGATTTTTTGACACAAAGTATTTATCATACCTATGGTGTACAGTATGATAATCCTAAACATGTATACAATGTGTAATGATAAAATCAAGGTAGTTAGCATTTCTGTCTTCTCAAACATCAATCATTTCTATGTGTTGGGCAAGTTGGGCCTTTTCTAGTTATTTTGAAATGTATCATAGATTGTTGTAGACTATAATTACCCTAAAAAGCTGTAAAACACCAGAACTAAGTCCTCCTATCTAATTGTACATTGTTGTACCTTACCTACCTTCTTTTTATCCTGCCTCCTCTTTATTTTCCTCTCCTCCCCCTTCCCAGTTCTCTAGTGCACACTATTTTTCTCTCCTGTTTTGTGAGACCAATTATTTAGTTTCCACAAATGAGTGAGAGCATGCGGTATTTGTCTTTCGGTGCCTGTCATATTTCACTTAACGTTATGACCTCTAGTTCCTTCCATGTTGTCTCGAATGACAGGATTTCATTTATTTTAGGACAGAATAATATTCTATTGTGTACCTATGCCGTATTTTTTGTATTCATTCATCTGGTGATGGACACCTTGGTTGATGTCCTAGCTTGGCAATTGTGATTAGTGCTACAGTGAACACAGGAACACAGAGGTCTCTTGGACATACTGATTTCATTCCTTTGGATACATACCCAGTATGGGATTGCTGAACCATATGGTAATCTAGTTTTCGTTTTTAAAGGAAACTCCATACTGTTTTCCATTGTGACTGTTTACTAACTTACATTTCCAACACCAACAATGTATAGAAGTTTCCCCTTTTTTGTATCCACATCAGCATTTGTGATGGTTTGTCTTTTTCACGATTGCCATTCTAAGTGGGGTGAGGCAATATCTCACGATGGTTTTGATGTGCATTTCCCTGATGATTAGTGATATTGAGCATTTTTTAATAAACCCGTTGGGCATTTGTCTTTCTTGTTTTAAGAATTGTCTATTCAGGTCCTTGGCCCATTTTTAAATCTGATTACTTGTGGGAGTTTTTGCTGTTGAGTTGTTAGAGTTCCTTAAATGTTCTGGATATTAATCCTTTGTCAAATGATTAGCAAATTACTTTCTAATGGTTTTTATTTTTATGGCTTGCAACTTCTTCTTTGCTTATTTGCATATTCCAAAGTATTTTTCATCACTTGTCTTGAATACAATCCTGTATTTTCTTAGATTTTTAGATTTTTATTTTATTTATTTAGATTTTTATTTTACTGTCATGAAATGGTACATAATATTCCATTATATAAATAAAACTCTTTGCATCCTGGTTGTATCCTCTTCTTATTCTTAATGTTGATTATCAACACTTCTTTTTAATTACTTAGCCTCTCAAGCAGTTTCTTTTAATGGTCTGTTAAAAAAGAACCATCTTCAGTTTAACCATCGCTAACCTACATGTTTTGCCTTCTAATATACTAATTTTGATCCTATTATTATTGAACTTTTCCTATTTCTGTGATTTACTCTTGCTTATTTAAAAATTAAAGTTACCTTTGAACTGCCTAATTTCTTTCCAGATATTTAAAACATTTCCCCCTTAATTCTTATAATTCAGGAACATTCCCTGAGACATGTAGAGATGAGGATGTCTTTCAATGAAAGAACAAGCTTTTAGTAAGTTTGGCCATTTGTCTTCTTTTATTTCTTTAATAATTGCTTTCAGTATATTTATTCCATTCTTTTCTCGCAGTGTCCTATTATATGGATAATGACTTCCCTAAATCTGTCAACTGTGTCTTATCTTTTCTTACCATTTGCTTTTTTTTTCTTCTTAATATATTCTGGGAATTTGAGTTGGTTTTCTAAATGGCGGTGCTTGTTTTCAGTAATGTCAATTCTGGTAGGTATTGAGAAGTAATCGATTGATTTTGAAATCAAATTATTTTTCTGCAAGAACTATTTCCCGTCGCTTTGTTTTTTCTTTATTTTTGAGGCCTGCCAGCTAGTATTTGAATCAATTCAAAATTTGCTTAAATATTTTAATTGATTAGTCTAGCATTTTAGTATTTTCTATTTTTTAGCTTAGCTTTCTGTTTTGCCTTTTGAGCTTCTGTTTCTCTTCATATATTTATTGAATACTGTGCTACTGTTGTTATTAGTTCATATTTATAAATATCTGAAAAGACCAGCTTCCTTGATAATGTATACTTTTTCTGCTGTGATGAAGACACTATATTTTTTTTCTCCTGTCAAGAAAACCTCAAAAATAGGACTGATGGCAGAAGCCAGGGGGGCACAGAAAAACTACAAAAATAAAATGATTTCCCCAATTGTTAACAATTTTTATTTATGTGGTACATTTGTTGTAATTAATGAACCAATATTGATATGTTGCTATTAACTAATGCCTATACTATAATCAGATTATCTTAGTTTTTACACAATGTTCTATTTCTTTTTATTTGTGTGTATGAATGTGTGTGTGTGTGTGTGTGTGTGTGTGTGTGTGTGTGTGTGTGTTACTGGGGATTGAACTCAGGGGC